>JAYXIM010024527.1:0-13703 GCA_037575425.1 Anastrepha fraterculus | reverse complement strand
TCGTTTTTTTTTGGCGCACCTGCTGAAAAGCTTTATGTCGCTTCAAGTGTTACGTCGCTGTTTTCGTTTCCATATACAAAGAAAATAAACAAAAGAACAATAGCCATAAATGGTCAAAATGTTGTGTGCGTATTCAAGTTAAATAAATTCGAGCTCTTGGCACAAGTTAGTGATGTGAAGAATAAAACCTGTGCACGTCGTTCAAGAACAGCCGAAAATATTGCTGTTGTAGCCGAAAGTGTTGAAGGAAACCAAGGTTTGTTCATTTTTCGTCGTTCTTTGGAATAAGGCATTCCACAAACGTCATTATACCGCATTTTGCATAAAGATTTGGGTCTCAAGGCTTATAAAGTCCAGTGAACACCAGAACTCATACCGGCCGATCATCAACAACGTCGTGTCTTTGCTCATTGCCTCGTTGAAATGCATGAAAATGATCCGGAAATCCACCAAAATAAACTTGAGTGATGAGCCCCATTTCCACCTCGGTGGCCTGGTCAATAAGCAAAATTGTCGGATCTGGGGCTCAGAAAATCCAAGAGTTATTGTTGAAAAGCCTCTCTATCCTCAACGTGTGACTGTTTGGTGCGGTGTATAGTCCGGCGGAGTCATTGGACCTTACCCTCTCGAAAATGAAGCTAGAGCAACAGTTACGGTGAATGGATTGCGCTATCGAGAGATGATTAACGATTTTTTATGGCTGAAATGGGATGGTATCATCTGGACAACGATTATTTTCAACAAGACGGCGCTACGTGCCGCACAAGCAACGAAACCATTCTTTGAATATCAAAATAATACCTCTTATTGCAAAACCGTTTACCTGATCAATTCATTTCTTTACCTGTTTCGCTCCCTACTGGTTCCGTCAAGTGTTTGTTGGATTATTTTTCTAAATTGTTATTGTAGAGGCACTCGTGATTTTTAACTAATTCTACAAATTGAATGATTTCATCAGACATTCTTCCAAACACTTCTTAACACACTGAAAAATAAAAAACAAACTATTAGCGTACACTGCTGTACGACAGGTGTCATGCTGCATGATTGCTGTGACGAGAGCACGTAGCTGACGAATAGTGTGCGGTTCGTCATTTGAACACGTGTGTGCAACAACGAAACGTACCTCTCGCGTACATTTTCTCGCATACGCTATAGTCCGTGAGCCAGGTGCTAATTTTTGTCAGTCATTTCCTCTCAGTCGATAATTCGTAAACTACCTCAGATAGTTGCATTATGAAGCGTTGTGAACGTCAGCTGCGGCTCCGAGGGTGGGTTGAGCAGTTATAGCCACCCTCGCACGTAAAAAAAAAAATTATTTTTAGTCATTTCCTCCCGATTAAAACATTGATCAAATTAAAGTTAGACTAATATTTTGAAGAAATAAAATTGTCAGCTGATTATAAAGTGGTGGGATTATACGTCAGCTGGTCACACAAATATGAAAAAAAATATATTTTTTCAGTGATTTCCTCCCAAACGAAAATTTATCAGATGATAGTTTATGTATTGTTTTTAATAAATAAATAAGTCAGCTGGCTATATGTAGGTGGAATGTGCGTCAGCTGATGTCCTGAAGGTGTAACGTAGGAGCTAGTCGGAAACATTTATAGCCTAAGTAAATGTATCAGCTGACGAGTTTTCCCCCAACATACTGCCAGCTGATTTGTTTTATTACTTGAAGTACTTGAAGTTATTCAACATTACATTTAATGTGCAAACTGAAATGTATAATTTTATGGCAATGTTTCGATTAAATCAAATTTTTTATGGGAACTTTCCGATTCTTAAGAATAGAAATAAATAAATATTTTGTTAAGCAAATCAACTAATTAATAATTTTTCAGTACTTAAATTAATAATGTTTCAGATTTAATACAAGAAGTTATTTAATTATGTTTGGTAATTTAATCATTTTCATTTTCGCTTCTGCTCATCTCACTTTCTTCTCTTTCGGACTCACTGTCAGAGTCGCTGTCAGAGCTATTTACCACCATGTCTTCATTATCGTCGTCTGTTTAAAAATACAAAAAATAATTTAGGATACATGTTTAAAAAAAAATAAAATTAAAAAAAAATTCTTACCTTCTGCTGATTGAGTTATTTGATCAATGCATGTTGGTAACTGAGTACTAGAAATCCACATGAATTCATATCTGTTATTTATTTCTACCCAGCCATAGTCAGAAGGCTCATTGACAGTTGGTACTTTCAGGTGTGCTTGAGACCAAATTTCCGAAATATAACACAAATTGCAAAAATTGGAAACATTTCAAAAAAAGTATTGCAAATGATTTGTGCAAACAGAGCAAAAGTCATTATCATTGCCTTTGATAGATACATTTTCCCATCGGTTAAAGACACTGAGCATAAACTCCGAGGTATGGATCAAGTGCGAAAAAAAGATTTTTCAATTGAGTTAAAAAATACCAACTTTAAAGAAGCACTTGTACAGTTTTTTATTGAAAATTGGGAAGAAAATTATATGACACCATATATTTATTAATAATAAAATAATTTATGTCAATGCTGACGATTGTTTTAAGTACGTAGTTACAGATTCTAAAGTGGTAAAAACGGTAGAAAAAACACTTTCGTGTCCAGCTCACGAAGAAGCCGACACAAAAATAATTTTCCACATTTGCCAGTTAGATTTTAATCCAAATGTAACGATTCATTGCTCGGATACTGACGTATTAATAATTATGTTAGCCAATATGGGTAATATTGCAGAAGATATCCAAATTTGTATGGAAGTCGGCGTCGGAAAAAATCAAAGATTTATCAACATAACAGAATTACATAAAGCATTAGGAGTAAATTTAAGTGCAGCGCTTCCTGCATTTCACGCATTCACAGGATGCGATTACAACCCGGCCTTTTTTAAGAAGGGCAAAAACCGCCCATTTTCAATAATGTCAAAATCTGAAGAATTCACTGAATGTTTCATCCAATTGTCACAACCATCTGAGAAATGACTTGACTTTTTTGACAAAATACAAGAGTTTATATGTAATGTACCTATATAGTTTGAAACGATTAAAGTTTATAAATGAGGCGAGAGTAGCATTGTTTCAAAAGACATACAAATTTCTTGATAATGACAATTCGTTTCGATTACCTAAGAAAGGTATTGATGGCTCATCTCTTCCGCCGTGCAAAACGAAATTATATAATCATTTTCTAAGGACGTGTTATATTTCATCAATTTGGTCTCAAGCACACCTGAAAGTACCAACTGTCAATGAGCCTTCTGACTATGGCTGGGTAGAAATAAATAACAGATATGAATTCATGTGGTTTTCTAGTACTCAGTTACCAACATGCATTGATCAAATAACTCAATCAGAAGAAGGTAAGAATTTTTTTTAATTTTATTTTTTTTTAAACATGTATCCTAAATTATTTTTTGTACAATATTTTTAAACAGATGACGATAATGAAGACATGGTGGAAAATAGCTCTGACAGCGACTCTGACAGTGAGTCAGAAAGAGAAGAAAGTGAGATGAGCAGAAGCGAAAATGAAAATGATTAACTTACCAAACATAATTAAATAGGTTTTTCTATTAAATCTGAAACATTATTAATTTAAGTACTGAAAAATTTTAAATTAGTTGATTTGCTTAACAAAATATTTATTTATTTCTATTCTTAAGAATCGGAAAGTTCCCATAAAAAATTTGATTTAATCGAAACATTGCCATAAAATTATACATTTCAGTTTGCACATTAAATGTAATGTTGAATAACTTCAAGTACGTCATTTCCTCCTGAAAAAAAATGTTTGTGCGGATTGTTGAAATGATCCTGTAAGTAATAAAACAAATCAGCTGGCAGTATGTTGGGGGAAAACTCGTCAGCTGATACATTTACTTAGGCTATAAATGTTTCCGACTAGCTCCTACGTTACACCTTCAGGGCATCAGCTGACGCACATTCCACCTACATATAGCCAGCTGACTTATTTATTTATTAAAAACAATACATAAACTATCATCTGATAAATTTTCGTTTGGGAGGAAATCACTGAAAAAATATTTTTTTTTTCATATTTGTGTGACCAGCTGACGTATAATCCCACCACTTTATAATCAGCTGACAATTTTATTTCTTCAAAATATTAGTCTAACTTTAATTTGATCAATGTTTTAATCGGGAGGAAATGACTAAAAATAATTTTTTTTTTTACGTGCGAGGGTGGCTATAACTGCTCAACCCACCCTCGGAGCCGCAGCTGACGTTCACAACGCTTCATAATGCAACTATCTGAGGTAGTTTACGAATTATCGACTGAGAGGAACTTGGTCGTGAAAATCTGTCGCTGGCATACGGACTACTACGATGACGATATGAGCCGTATGCGAAGCTGCTAACAATGTACGTTGAGCTTCAATGTATCATTGTTATAATGTAATGTTAATATTGCTAATTGCTGGTTTGAATGGTTGATATTTTATAAAAGGTAACATTGGTTTGCAGCACAAAACTACTATCCAATTTCTTTGTAGAATCGCTCCCTGTTTCCAAAAATTATGTAAACTTTTTCAGGGTGTTTGTAACTTACCGTTGTTGTTAAACCATTAAATGTTTAAATTTAAGAAAAGAACACCAAGAAACAGTATTAAAACTTATTTCGAGCTTTTGAAGCCCATAAACAAATGTATACCAACGAGGAATATATTAAGCATTTTCGCATTTCAATTTTCTAACAATTTGATATTGAGATTCATATCAAGCGACTCATATAAAAACCCCCAGATATATCTCAAAGAACGTTAATGTATTGAGAAGTCTAATCACCACAGACACATTTTTCACCAAAACTTAACAGTAAGGGACTGAATTATGTAAATTTAGCAGCAGTCGACTAAAATTTGTTGGTGATTGGAAACAAAGAATGTTAACGTTGTAGGCTAGCTATGACATATGTACGTATTCAAATTTTTTCTAAAACAAGTATGTTAAGCGGCGAATCATTCAAAAACATATGTATATATGCTTATATACACATATCACATATTATGTCTATCTCTTTAACTGAGTTTCCTCAACCAAATCAAAATCCTTTATAGACAAACGCTCATTACCAGGCACGCATGAAGATGCCATATGCAAATTGAAATACGTGAATTTAAATACATATGCGACCGCATGCAATTGCCACAGAAAAAATATTACGAATCGAAAAAAATATCCAAGGTATCCAGCACATACTCATAGGCACAGCATTGTGCTGCTGTTATAAACAGCGCTGCACAGTTAACATATATGAGTTCAGGTTACCATCCACTATGCATGCTGGACACGGCAGGCAAAATATTAGAAAGGCTGATTGCGAATCGTCTGCTGCCATCGATAGTGTCGTAGGGCTATCGCCGCTTCAATATGTCATCCGGAAAACACGCTCTACTAAAGATGCGGTTATGGCGGTTAAACGAATCGCTCACAAAGCGATTGAAGGCTCTCGCTGGCTCTACGGAGATAAAGAGTATTGCCTAGTCACAACGTTGGACATAAAAAATACATTTAATACAGCAAACTGGTGCATAAGCCTAAATGCGCTGGAGAATTTCCGAGCCCCAGCACTCATTCGGGAAATGGTTGCAAGCTACTTCTCTAACAGAGTCCTACAATATAAAACCGACGAAGGAATCAAAAGGTACAGAGTAACAGGAGGAGTCTTACAGGGATCAGTACATGGAATATAATGTACGATGGAGTCTTGCGTCTCCAACTAGCTACGGGATCCCAAATCATAGGGCTTGCTGATGACACTGAAGTGGTGGTCGTTGCTAAATTCCATTACCAGGCTGAAGCAATCTGCAACCAAGCGATCGAAATCTCAAAAGATTGGCTGCGTAATAGTTATTTAAGCCTTGTAAACCACGAAACAGAAGCAGTGCTTATCAGTAGCAGGAAAATAGTTGAGACAACTAATCTCACAGTAGGTGACCTCATACTCGAGTCTAAACTGTGCATAAAATACCTTGGAGTAATTATTGACAATAGGTTAAGTAGCACCTAACATTCGCCAGCGACAAAGCAGCGAAAGCTCTAACAGAATTGACACGTATTATGATGAATACGAGAGAACCTACGCAGGCTTCTAACTTGCTATATGCGGTACCAGCCTGCGGCGAAGCAACAAACTGCAACTCCAATCGTTGTACCGGTTATGTGCCCTCAGGGTGTGCTGCGCAATCCGCACAATATCGGAGGATGCTGTATTGGTCCCCGCGGGTATGCTACCGGTTAAACTGACTGCACTCGAATTCGCGAAATAAGAAAACATCGAGCGGATGCGGCGCGGCTGACTAACCGAAAGACTGCACGGGAGCGAAGCATCCGTACGTGGCAAGAGGAATGGAGAAACTCCATGAACGAACGATGGACATGAAGATTGGACTGCATAGATTTAAGCATGAAGACAACCCGTTAACTTTTGTGATGGTCTAGTTGAAGATGCAGTGCATGTCTTCTTTGTCTGCCCCCGGTTTGAGTTGGAAAAGAAAGATTTGAGTGATAGGGTTGGGAAGCCAATAATGGTTAGTAACCTAGTAGATATCATGCTTGACCCAGAAGAACATCGGTCCGCTGTCAGTAATATGGCAAGAATGGTAGACGCAGATTTTCATGTAGAGGCAATAGGCCGCTCCGCCTCCCGTGAATACTTAACGGTATTAGTAACTACTAAGCCGCGACGCATTGAGCAACAGCGCAGATTTTCATTAAAAGGAAATATGCCGCCCCCCTCCCGTGAAGTACTACCTAACGGTTGTCCCGCGGGAGGGAACGGGCCTGGGGTGGGTGAGTCGCAAGAGAAGCCCCACGCTTTTCGGCTTTCAATGCTTTTTGCCACCTCCAAAAAAACAAAAATATGTATATATATATTATGTTGTTTCCCTTCAACCAAAACAAAATTCTTTATAGAAAACGCTTCATTACCAAGCACACAAGAAGATGGCATATGCAAATTTAACTATGTGAATTTACATGTGTATATTCATATGTTCATATATCTAATATATAAAATTCTCGTGTCACGGTGTTCGAACTTGAACTCCTCCGAAACGGCTCGACCGATTTTTGTGATCCTTAGCGTGATTGTCGGCCAGGGTGGAGAATCGGCCAACATCTATTTTTCATCCCCCTAAATGTTAAGGGTAGTCCACCCCTAAATTTTATTTTCTATTTTTTTAGCAAAATTTTTTGTTTTTATTTTTTTATGACACAGCATACAAAAATACATATAACCCTAAATTTTCACCCCTCTACAATCAACCCTTATATTTTATTTGTTAATTATAAACTTTAATTTTTTGGCAAAATTTTTTTTTATTTTTTGATGACTTACAATAAAAATCTCATATTACTCTTAATTTTTCACCCCTCTACGATCAACCCCTATTTTTTATATGTTAATTCCTATCCAGATATTATAATTTCAAGTTCCTTTAATTATGATTTTTTTTTTAATTCAATTTGATCTTCCGCCCTCACCGTTCGACTACTCATCAACTATCAATCGATCAGTTATTCCCGCCAGGTGTCACCACTTATCCAGCAAACATTACGTAGTAGGGATGAGGACGAAGCCGGTCTCCTGTCTTACTCACTATACATTTTTCAGCCATGTTTTTTTAGTTTTATATGTGTATCAATCGTAGCAGTTACTGTTATACCTATTATTTGAATTTTCCTTTGCAATTCTCATATTAATTTCACTGTCATCGTAAAATTATCATTAATTTCCAGTGCAATAATTTATTTACTATTTATTAATCTGACAGAGACAGTTTTAACTCTCAGTTAATTAAGTGATCTCATATAAATAAACACGTGTTGTAAGCTCCCGCCAACAACGGCCATTACCGTACCTGTATATATTGTACTTAGCATTTTTTGGGCATTGTTTTAAATCAAAACGAAAACGTGTACGTGGTTAATAAATATACCTGTTTTATTATTGTGAAAGGTAAGTCAAATGAATAAGCAAATGAAAACTGTTCAAAGTAAGTCACTGTTTTCTATAAATTCACTGATAAAATGATTTATTAACTATCAAATATAAACAAATTTTTCTATCCGTATAAGTACTTTAACTTCATTTATTTATATGTTCTATGTACAGTCAGCAATGCCAAAAAAACGCAAAGGGGCCAATTTGAGTCGTCGAACGATCAATTCTAGAGCCCGACTAGATGAAAGACTACGAAGATCAAGCGAACAAATTCAAGAAGTCAATGCTGATGCGCGTAGGAGAATGTCGCAGTTACGTGAATTACGATCACAAGAGGCACGAGATGAACGAAATCAACAAAGACAACTAGAACGAAGAGAAACTCGCAGATTCATAGTCGATGGACGTAGAGGAATTGACCAACAACGCCAACAAGTTCATCGAGCATTTACGTCAAATTTATTTCTTCGACTAGCGTTCCAGTACGAGCCGGATGTTGAATATTATAATCATTCTAAAGTGATTATTGGTACTTTGGAAAAAGAATGCCCGCATTGCCATGCACTTAAATTTAAAAATGAGCCAGTTGGGATGTGTTGCTCATCAGGAAAAATACAACTAACCGAAATTGAAACACCACCTGAACCATTGCACGGTTTACTTACCGGTACAAATCCAGATTCTAGCCTGTTCCTGAAGTCAATTCGCACATTCAATTTATGTTTCCAAATGACATCATTTGGAGCAACAGAAATAGTTAACAATACTGCTGCAAACGGTCAACAATTTAATTCCACGTTCAAAATCAAAGGCCAAGTTTATCACAAAGTGGGGTCATTGCTGCCAATGTCAAACGAACCTCATAAATTTTTACAAATATACTTTATGGGTGGCGAGGATTCCGAACGTGCACTCGCTAATCGCGTGGATGCACGTTGCGACTACCATAATCTTAATTCACCTTTTGCCAGGCGTATCGTCAGCGAGCTGGACGCTCTGTTAAATGAGCACAATGAATTATTAAAATTATTCAAATCACACATGCCCAAGCTACAAAGTGACAATCACGCTATTGTCATCAATCCTGATAGAACACCAGCTGGAGAGCATGTACGTAGATTCAACGCGCCTGTTGTTGACGACGTTGCTGGAATCATGGTTGGCGACCGTACAGCTACGCGACAAATCGTGATTCGAAGAAGAAATAATGGTCTTCAGTTCATCAGTGATACCCATCGTTCATATGACGCTCTCCAATATCCACTAATTTTCTGGAAGGGACAAGATGGATATTGCGTAAACATTAAACAACGCGATCCCGTAACAGGTAATCCTTTCATTATTAAGAACACAACTATTTTATTATTAAAGAATAAATCTTCAATTAATTTAAATATATATTATTACAGGAGCTGAAACAAATAAGAACGTTACGTAGGTAGTCCACGTCACATGCAAGAATACGTTCAGGATGCTATGACTTTCGTGCGTGAATATGGACGACCGTGTCTTTTCATTACTTTTACATGTAATCCAAAATGGCTGGAAATTACATCATTGCTATTGCCAGGACAAAATGCAATACATCGTCATGACATTACAGCACGTGTGTTTAAACAAAAATTAAAGTCTTTAATCAGCTTCATTACCAAATTGCATGTATTTGGCCCCACACGTTGTTGGATGTATTCAGTTGAGTGGCAAAAGCGTGGATTACCTCATGCACACATTTTAATTTGGTTCGTCGACAAAATACGTGCTGAAGACATCGATAGTTTGATTTCTGCAGAGATTCCAGATCCGTCTACTGATCAATTACTGTTTGATATTGTTACCACAAACATGATTCATGGTCCATGCGGAATTCTGAATCGTTCATCACCTTGCATGGTAGATGGAAAATGTACAAAGCGTTTTCCTAAAGATTTCACTAACGATACGGTCACACATGTTGACGGATATCCAATATATCGTCGAAGAAGTACCGAAAATGGCGGACAATCTTTCATTAAAACTACCAACAACGCAGACATCGACATTGACAATCGTTGGGTGGTACCATATTCTCCTCTGCTGAGCAAAACATTTAATGCTCATATAAATGTTGAGTCATGCAGTTCGGTGAAGAGTATCAAATATATTTGCAAGTATGTGAATAAAGGAAGTGATATGGCTGTATTTCGGATTGAAATTATTCGTGGAGGTCTAGGGAAGGTTTTAGAAGGTGAGAAAAATTCGAATAATTGCCGGGAAAATGGTCAAAACGTGGACCCGGGTAACCTTTGGTTGTGTATGTACAATATGGGTATCAAATGAAAGCTGTGGTTAAGTGCTTTAATACGGGTTAATTTTCATACCTATTGATGACTAGGGTCTCGAAATATATGCCAAAACGTGGACCCGCCGTGTCTTTAAACCGAATTAAACCAAACTTACACACATTGTTAAGTAGGTATTGAAGATGGTTTCCGTATAGTTTGAATACCTATTGGTAGATAGGGTCTCGAGATATAGGTCAAAACGTGGACCCGGGTAACCTTCGGACGTATATGTACAATATGGGTATCAAATGGAAGCTGTTGGTGAATGCTTTAGTACAGAGTATTTTTCATGTCGCTCCGTGATTGGGGTCTCGAAATATATGCCAAAACGTGGACCCGTCGTGTCTTTAAACCGAATTAAACCAAACTTACACACATTGTTAAGGAGGTATTGAAGATGGTTTCCGTATAGCTTGGATACCTATTGGTAGATACGGTCTCGAGATATAGGTCAAAACGTGGACCCGGGTAACCTGGGGATGTGTATGTACAATATGGGTATCAAATGGAAGCTGTTGGTGAATGCTTTAGTTCAGAGTATTTCCATCCGCTCCGTGACTAGGGTCTCGAGATAGAGACCAAAACGTGGACCCTAGAATATGTTTGTGCAATCAATATATATAAATGTGAAAATCTGTCCCTATATTCGCTTAAAACTCGCGAACGGGCTCACCTATCCAAACCAAATTTTTAGGCTTTGTTTGGACTATTCAGTAGTTGGTTTGTGTTTTAAAATATTAAGAATCGGATACCAGGGTCTCGAGAAATAGGCCAAAACGTGAACCCGGGTAACCCTAGGATGTGTTTGTACAATATGGGTATCAAATGGAAGCTGTTGGTGAATTCTTTAGTTCAGAGTATTTTTCATGCCGCTCCGTGACTAGGGTCTCGAGATATAGGTCAAAATGTGGGCCCGGGTAACCTTCGGATGTGTATATACAATATGGGTATCAAATGGAAGCTGTTGGTGAATGCTTTAGTTCAGAGTATTTTTCATGCCGCTCCGTGACTAGGGTTCCGAGATAGAGACCAACACGTGGACCCTAGAATGTGTTTGTACAATATGGATATCAATTGGAAGCTGTTGGTGAATGCTTTAGTACAGAGTATTTCTCATGCCGCTCCGTGACTGGGGTCTCGAGATATAGGTCAAAACGTGGGCCCGGGTAACCTTTGGTTGTGGATGTGCAATATGGGCATCAAATGAAAGCTGTCGATAAGTGCTTTAACGTGGGGTAATTTTCATACCTATTGATGACTAGGGTCTCGAAATATATGCCAAAACGTGGACCCACCGTGTCTTTGCCCAGCGAAGCGGGTCGGGTTTGCTAGTAGTATATATTATATGATGTGTGTATGTATGTACGTATATATGCCGTGTGCACTTGCCACAGCGAAAAATATTACGATACCCTAAAACTTCTCAAGAAATCCAGCGCACATTCATAGGCACAGCTGCGGTTGTCGAGCATTTAGAAGGCATATTTACATACATATTTACCGAGCCGCGGCCACTCGAATTGACAAAAATTCAAGATTCGCCAAATATTTCTGTAGGAAATATTCCAGTATTGACTACATATTTTCATTTATATGTCCAATCTTAGATGTAAATTTTTGTCATCGTTGAGAAATGTGGGATATGGGCGGCTCGTTTTATGAATGAAAGTACTTTGCTCTTAAAACTATGAGCGGGAATTTATCAATGAATTTTTTGTTGATGAGTTTTTTTTGTACTGTACAATAGTTGAAACTGTTCAGAGCCGCCGCCATTATTTTAGACTGTTCAGCACTATGGCAACTAGGATTATGGCCGCTACGGCTGCGCCTATTAATGCATTTGATTCATGTAGTCGCGAGGCATGGAATTTTAGCTTTGGACGACGTACGTATTTACAGGAATAAAGTGAGTGGCCTGTGTGTGCGGTTTTGTTTTAATTTATCCCATGGGGAACCTCTTAGTTTTTCCTATTTCCCACTATCTATAGCACACTCTAGATTTCATAATCCGCATAAGCTGTTCAACTATGACCCAAATGCAAAGTTCTAAAACGGTTTGAGATAGAAAATTAATGAAAATAATTTTGCTTGATATTTTTCTGATTGGTTGTTTTGATTTTATTCAACGTGGCATAGCAACGGATGGCGGGTATTGAAATATTATGGTTCTTAATAAAAAATTATTTTCTATGAAATTATTGTTTGTAATTCTTTTATATACATATCCTAAATCCCTCAAAACTACTCCTACGCGAGCGGGGCCGCGAGTTAAAGCTAGTATACCATAATTATAGCGAAATCTACAGTTAACGACTAGAGGTACCATAACCATAATATATATACATAAACACATATCTAATATATAAAATTCTCGTGTCACGGTGTTCGAACTTGAACTCCTCCGAAACGGCTCGACCGATTTTTGTGATCCTTAGCGTGATTGTCGGCCAGGGTGGAGAATCGGCCAACATCTATTTTTCATCCCCCTAAATGTTAAGGGTAGTCCACCCCTAAATTTTATTTTCTATTTTTTTAGCAAAATTTTTTGTTTTTATTTTTTTATGACACAGCATACAAAAATACATATAACCCTAAATTTTCACCCCTCTACAATCAACCCTTATATTTTATTTGTTAATTATAAACTTTAATTTTTTGGCAAAATTTTTTTTTTATTTTTTGATGACTTACAATAAAAATCTCATATTACTCTTAATTTTTCACCCCTCTACGATCAACCCCTATTTTTTATATGTTAATTCCTATCCAGATATTATAATTTCAAGTTCCTTTAATTATGATTTTTTTTTAAATTCAATTTGATCTTCCGCCCTCACCGTTCGACTACTCATCAACTATCAATCGATCAGTTATTCCCGCCAGGTGTCACCACTTATCCAGCAAACATTACGTAGTAGGGATGAGGACGAAGCCGGTCTCCTGTCTTACTCACTATACATTTTTCAGCCATGTTTTTTTAGTTTTATATGTGTATCAATCGTAGCAGTTACTGTTATACCTATTATTTGAATTTTCCTTTGCAATTCTCATATTAATTTCACTGTCATCGTAAAATTATCATTAATTTCCAGTGCAATAATTTATTTACTATTTATTAATCTGACAGAGACAGTTTTAACTCTCAGTTAATTAAGTGATCTCATATAAATAAACACGTGTTGTAAGCTCCCGCCAACAACGGCCATTACCGTACCTGTATATATTGTACTTAGCATTTTTTGGGCATTGTTTTAAATCAAAACGAAAACGTGTACGTGGTTAATAAATATACCTGTTTTATTATTGTGAAAGGTAAGTCAAATGAATAAGCAAATGAAAACTGTTCAAAGTAAGTCACTGTTTTCTATAAATTCACTGATAAAATGATTTATTAACTATCAAATATAAACAAATTTTTCT
>JAYXIM010024525.1:0-40202 GCA_037575425.1 Anastrepha fraterculus | reverse complement strand
GATTGGGTTCAGATCCGGTGATTTAGGTGAATATTTAAGATGCTTACAGTGGTAAATAAGACATTCTTACACGAGATAAGGTGGGAGGTTTGGGTCATTGTCTTGTTGGAATAAGAATTCTCTAGCATTTAGTGCTAGTTTAACGGCACTATCATGGAAATTATTCTTCAAAATATTTAAATACAGATGTTTGTCCATTTTATCATCAATAAAAACCATTTTTCCTACTTCAGATGCAACTTTCTTCCTCCATACTTAACGATAGGAATACGATTTTTTCATTAGCTTCCAATTTACCAGTATTAACGTAATTAGCAATAACACTTTGCACCGTATATTGCGATTTGCCAATTTATGTCGATTTCGCGCAGAGATTTGTTTTCCGTGTACAATTTTACGAATTTCTCTTTAAATCGACATATTAAGCGCAACTGAAACTCAATCAGCGAGAAAAACTAAAAAAAACATATATTATTTCGTTTTCAGCAATATTATAATATTATACATAGTACAAATACACACGATAATTACTGTTACTTTTGTAGCAATAATATCATGAATTGAAGATGTACGAATAAATGTTTTGCAGCATTTTCCTACGTCTGCCTGCTTTCCTGGGAACCCATCAGTGTGAATTGAAATATCGGGAGTTTTGTTTGCGGCAATTCATTAGGAATGTAACATTCTTACAGTGACCCAAAAAATATATATTGTCACAGCAAATATTTTGCGCAAAGCTAAAGTTTTTTACGTACTACGCAGGGTGTACGAATAAATTGTGTATGATGCTTTCCATTTCAATTCAACCGGGCTATTCTGGTCATGTTCTTCGATTTCGATGTAACTCAAATATGTATGTTGGTCTGGTTAAAATAATGAGACACGTATTTTTTTGTTCGCCCGAAAAATTTTTTTTTCAAGATTTATCGGCAATTTTGTTTTTCGGTTCAAAATCGATTTTTTTTAATTATATAAGAATTTTTTTTTTTAAATGCTCATAACTTAGTCAAAAATGAACCGATTTTAATAATTTTGGGTTCAAAATGATCGCCATTACTTACCAGAGCGATTTCATGTAGAAACAATTGCAAAAACGTAGTTGAAAATTTTTTAATTTGCAAAAACAAAAAAGATTCGAAATTTTTTCGAAATTCAATATTTCAAAATGTGTAATTTTTTTTTTTTAACTTGTTCCAAATCAACCAACACCTCAAACTTCAATTGAGCTGAATGCCCAGTAGCTAAAATGAGTTGTTTTTGAGTAATAAATTGTTGAGTAAAAAACCTGTTTCGCACTTTTTGTTTTTTGCAAAATAAAAAATCTTCAACTACTTTTTTGCAATTGTTTCTACATGAAATCGCTCATGCAAGTAATGACGATCATTTTGAACCCTGAATCATTGAAATCGGTTCATTTTTGACTAAGTTATGAGCATTTAAAAAAAATTTTCTCAAATCAACCAACACCTCAAACTTCAATTGAGCTGAATGCCCAGTAGCTAAAATGAGTTGTTTTTGAGTAATAAATTGTTGAGTAAAAAACCTGTTTCGCACTTTTTGTTTTTTGCAAAATAAAAAATCTTCAACTACTTTTTTGCAATTGTTTCTACATGAAATCGCTCATGCAAGTAATGACGATCATTTTGAACCCTGAATCATTGAAATCGGTTCATTTTTGACTAAGTTATGAGCATTTAAAAAAATTTTTCTTATATAATTAAAAAAAATTGATTTTGAGCCGAAAAACAAAATTGCCGATAAATCTTGAAAACAAATTTTTTCGGGCGAACAAAAAAATACGTGTCTCATTATTTTGACCAGAGAGCAACATATTTGAGTTACATCGAAATCGAAGAACCTGACCTGAATAGCCTGGTTGAATTGAAATGGAAAGCACCGTATATAATAAAATAATAAATTGTATATATTTAGTTTCAGTATTTTATACCGCGACTATTTCAATTTCTTGAGTGTTACTGTCACATTTGCTTCCGAGCGAAGTGAACAAAATTCATATTTTTATAAAAATAAAGTTATAAAGAAAAAACTTAAGTTCAGTCTATATATTCGTTACCTTAATTCACAAAGGCCGCAACCTATTAAGGTAACGTTTCGTACGTAAGCTTTCAATAATATTTCGCTGCAACCAATTTTAAATTTTTGTTCAAGTCTTATTAAACTATATATTTACCTTTTTTGTATAAAGATAAAATTTTAAAAACATCTTAAATCCTTCCATATATTCGTTACCTTAATTCACAAAGGCGCTAATAAATTAAGGTACCGATTTGCACCTAAGCTTTCAATCACATTTCATTCCAACCAATTGAGCAATTACGCATGACTAGTGTTTGGATCGGTTTTTGTAGAGAATCAACGATAGAACACATCATGGTACCAACGCACTGATCTCTTCTCTACGGTATTACGTGCTGCATATAACTCCATGATTCCACAGAGGTGGGGGGACTATGCCAGTCAAACCTCAGCAATTTGGTTCCTTGTCTGTGTTGTTGATGGGATAGGCTGCACAAGTTTAATTGGCGATGATTCCATGAAAATTGAATGCCCCACTACCGTCCCACAGACGGACTACTTCCCAAGATGTCTCACGCTTTTCTTATTTCCTTATTGTAACGCTCCCTCAAGGTTCTTGATATTTACCTTCGACTTCTAAATTCCTTGCGACTTCCATCCAGGGATTTTAAAATCGATATGCGTTACGGTTACGGTTATGGTTATGACATTATGGGATGTCTTCTGTAATCGATTACAGTGTTGCCCACAGGGTTGGTTCGATAGGCTGTTTTATGGGTTACGGTTATGGCACCTCTAATTCAACTTTTATTTGTGAAGTATGCACCCTTTTCTCGGCTATTATTTCATTCTCCCTTCTTTTGAAATCTCTCCTACCATTCATTCTCTTGGACCAGGAGCGTAGATTTTATTTTAAATCGCCTAATACTCACATCTGATAAACTTTGTACATCCGTCAGTAAACTGAACAAAAACATTTTGCGATAATCGACTCTGTTTTTACCCTCTTTCGATTATGAATCCTGAGACGGCCTCTTTGACCTCATCATTTCCGGCAAAGCATCTCATTCGTTTTTTTTTGGCGCACCTGCTGAAAAGCTTTATGTCGCTTCAAGTGTTACGTCGCTGTTTTCGTTTCCATATACAAAGAAAATAAACAAAAGAACAATAGCCATAAATGGTCAAAATGTTGTGGGCGTATTCAAGTTAAATAAATTCGAGCTCTTGGCACAAGCATTCCAACCAATTGAGCAATTACGCATGACTAGTGTTTGGATCGGTTTTTGTAGAGAATCAACGATAGAACACATCATGGTACCAACGCACTGATCTCTTCTCTACGGTATTACGTGCTGCATATAACTCCATGATTCCACAGAGGTGGGGGGACTATGCCAGTCAAACCTCAGCAATTTGGTTCCTTGTCTGTGATGTTGATGGGATAGGCTGCACAAGTTTAATTGGCGATGATTCCATGAAAATTGAATGCCCCACTACCGTCCCACAGACGGACTACTTCCCAAGATGTCTCACGCTTTTCTTATTTCCTTATTGTAACGCTCCCTCAAGGTTCTTGATATTTACCTTCGACTTCTAAATTCCTTGCGACTTCCATCCAGGGATTTTAAAATCGATATGCGTTACGGTTACGGTTATGGCTATGACATTATGGGATGTCTTCTGTAATCGATTACAGTGTTGCCCACAGGGTTGGTTCGATAGGCTGTTTTATGGGTTACGGTTATGGCACCTCTAATTCAACTTTTATTTGTGAAGTATGCACCCTTTTCTCGGCTATTATTTCATTCTCCCTTCTTTTGAAATCTCTCCTACCATTCATTCTCTTGGACCAGGAGCGTAGATTTTATTTTAAATCGCCTAATACTCACATCTGATAAACTTTGTACATCCGTCAGTAAACTGAACAAAAACATTTTGCGATAATCGACTCTGTTTTTACCCTCTTTCGATTATGAATCCTGAGACGGCCTCTTTGACCTCATCATTTCCGGCAAAGCATCTCATTCGTTTTTTTTTGGCGCACCTGCTGAAAAGCTTTATGTCGCTTCAAGTGTTACGTCGCTTTTTTCGTTTCCATATACAAAGAAAATAAACAAAAGAACAATAGCCATAAATGGTCAAAATGTTGTGTGCGTATTCAAGTTAAATAAATTCGAGCTCTTGGCACAAGTTAGTGATGTGAAGAGTAAAACCTGTGCACGTCGTTCAAGAACAGCCGAAAATATTGCTGTTGTAGCCGAAAGTGTTGAAGGAAACCAAGGTTTGTTCATTTTTCGTCGTTCTTTGGAATAAGGCATTCTACAAACGTCATTATACCGCATTTTGCATAAAGATTTGGGTCTTAAGGCTTATAAAGTCCAGTGAACACCAGAACTCATACCGGCCGATCATCAACAACGTCGTGTCTTTGCTCATTGCCTCGTTGAAATGCATGAAAATGATCCGGAAATCCACCAAAATAAACTTGAGTGATGAGCCCCATTTCCACCTCGGTGGCCTGGTCAATAAGCAAAATTGTCGGATCTGGGGCTCAGAAAATCCAAGAGTTATTGTTGAAAAGCCTCTCTATCCTCAACGTGTGACTGTTTGGTGCGGTGTATAGTCCGGCGGAGTCATTGGACCTTACCCTCTCGAAAATGAAGCTAGAGCAACAGTTACGGTGAATGGATTGCGCTATCGAGAGATGATTAACGATTTTTTATGGCTGAAATGGGATGGTATCATCTGGACAACGATTATTTTCAACAAGACGGCGCTACGTGCCGCACAAGCAACGAAACCATTCTTTGAATATCAAAATAATACCTCTTATTGCAAAACCGTTTACCTGATCAATTCATTTCTTTACCTGTTTCGCTCCCTACTGGTTCCGTCAAGTGTTTGTTGGATTATTTTTCTAAATTGTTATTGTAGAGGCACTCGTGATTTTTAACTAATTCTACAAATTGAATGATTTCATCAGACATTCTTCCAAACACTTCTTAACACACTGAAAAATAAAAAACAAACTATTAGCGTACACTGCTGTACGACAGGTGTCATGCTGCATGATTGCTGTGACGAGAGCACGTAGCTGACGAATAGTGTGCGGTTCGTCATTTGAACACGTGTGTGCAACAACGAAACGTACCTCTCGCGTACATTTTGTCGCATACGCTATAGTCCGTGAGCCAGGTGCTAATTTTTGTCAGTCATTTCCTCTCAGTCGATAATTCGTAAACTACCTCAGATAGTTGCATTATGAAGCGTTGTGAACGTCAGCTGCGGCTCCGAGGGTGGGTTGAGCAGTTATAGCCACCCTCGCACGTAAAAAAAAATTATTTTTAGTCATTTCCTCCCGATTAAAACATTGATCAAATTAAAGTTAGACTAATATTTTGAAGAAATAAAATTGTCAGCTGATTATAAAGTGGTGGGATTATACGTCAGCTGGTCACACAAATATGAAAAAAAATATATTTTTTCAGTGATTTCCTCCCAAACGAAAATTTATCAGATGATAGTTTATGTATTGTTTTTAATAAATAAATAAGTCAGCTGGCTATATGTAGGTGGAATGTGCGTCAGCTGATGCCCTGAAGGTGTAACGTAGGAGCTAGTCGGAAACATTTATAGCCTAAGTAAATGTATCAGCTGACGAGTTTTCCCCCAACATACTGCCAGCTGATTTGTTTTATTACTTGAAGTACTTGAAGTTATTCAACATTACATTTAATGTGCAAACTGAAATGTATAATTTTATGGCAATGTTTCGATTAAATCAAATTTTTTATGGGAACTTTCCGATTCTTAAGAATAGAAATAAATAAATATTTTGTTAAGCAAATCAACTAATTAATAATTTTTCAGTACTTAAATTAATAATGTTTCAGATTTAATACAAAAAGTTATTTAATTATGTTTGGTAATTTAATCATTTTCATTTTCGCTTCTGCTCATCTCACTTTCTTCTCTTTCTGACTCACTGTCAGAGTCGCTGTCAGAGCTATTTACCACCATGTCTTCATTATCGTCGTCTGTTTAAAAATACAAAAAATAATTTAGGATACATGTTTAAAAAAAAATAAAATTAAAAAAAAATTCTTACCTTCTGCTGATTGAGTTATTTGATCAATGCATGTTGGTAACTGAGTACTAGAAATCCACATGAATTCATATCTGTTATTTATTTCTACCCAGCCATAGTCAGAAGGCTCATTGACAGTTGGTACTTTCAGGTGTGCTTGAGACCAAATTTCCGAAATATAACACAAATTGCAAAAATTGGAAACATTTCAAAAAAAGTATTGCAAATGATTTGTGCAAACAGAGCAAAAGTCATTATCATTGCCTTTGATAGATACATTTTCCCATCGGTTAAAGACACTGAGCATAAACTCCGAGGTATGGATCAAGTGCGAAAAAAAGATTTTTCAATTGAGTTAAAAAATACCAACTTTAAAGAAGCACTTGTACAGTTTTTTATTGAAAATTGGGAAGAAAATTATATGGCACCATATATTTATTAATAATAAAATAATTTATGTCAATGCTGACGATTGTTTTAAGTACGTAGTTACAGATTCTAAAGTGGTAAAAACGGTAGAAAAAACACTTTCGTGTCCAGCTCACGAAGAAGCCGACACAAAAATAATTTTCCACGTTTGCCAGTTAGATTTTAATCCAAATGTAACGATTCATTGCTCGGACACTGACGTATTAATAATTATGTTAGCCAATATGGGTAATATTGCAGAAGATATCCAAATTTGTATGGAAGTCGGCATCGGAAAAAATCAAAGATTTATCAACATAACAGAATTACATAAAGCATTAGGAGTAAATTTAAGTGCAGCGCTTCCTGCATTTCACGCATTCACAGGATGCGATTACAACCCGGCCTTTTTTAAGAAGGGCAAAAACCGCCCATTTTCAATAATGTCAAAATCTGAAGAATTCACTGAATGTTTCATCCAATTGTCACAACCATCTGAGAAATGACTTGACTTTTTTGACAAAATACAAGAGTTTATATGTAATGTACCTATATAGTTTGAAACGATTAAAGTTTATAAATGAGGCGAGAGTAGCATTGTTTCAAAAGACATACAAATTTCTTGATAATGACAATTCGTTTCGATTACCTAAGAAAGGTATTGATGGCTCATCTCTTCCGCCGTGCAAAACGAAATTATATAATCATTTTCTAAGGACGTGTTATATTTCATAAATTTGGTCTCAAGCACACCTGAAAGTACCAACTGTCAATGAGCCTTCTGACTATGGCTGGGTAGAAATAAATAACAGATATGAATTCATGTGGTTTTCTAGTACTCAGTTACCAACATGCATTGATCAAATAACTCAATCAGAAGAAGGTAAGAATTTTTTTAATTTTATTTTTTTTTAAACATGTATCCTAAATTATTTTTTGTACAATATTTTTAAACAGATGACGATAATGAAGACATGTTGGAAAATAGCTCTGACAGCGACTCTGACAGTGAGTCAGAAAGAGAAGAAAGTGAGATGAGCAGAAGCGAAAATGAAAATGATTAACTTACCAAACATAATTAAATAGGTTTTTCTATTAAATCTGAAACATTATTAATTTAAGTACTGAAAAATTTTAAATTAGTTGATTTGCTTAACAAAATATTTATTTATTTCTATTCTTAAGAATCGGAAAGTTCCCATAAAAAATTTGATTTAATCGAAACATTGCCATAAAATTATACATTTCAGTTTGCACATTAAATGTAATGTTGAATAACTTCAAGTACGTCATTTCCTCCCGAAAAAAAATGTTTGTGCGGATTGTTGAAATGATCCTGTAAGTAATAAAACAAATCAGCTGGCAGTATGTTGGGGGAAAACTCGTCAGCTGATACATTTACTTAGGCTATAAATGTTTCCGACTAGCTCCTACGTTACACCTTCAGGGCATCAGCTGACGCACATTCCACCTACATATAGCCAGCTGACTTATTTATTTATTAAAAACAATACATAAACTATCATCTGATAAATTTTCGTTTGGGAGGAAATCACTGAAAAAATATTTTTTTTTCATATTTGTGTGACCAGCTGACGTATAATCCCACCACTTTATAATCAGCTGACAATTTTATTTCTTCAAAATATTAGTCTAACTTTAATTTGATCAATGTTTTAATCGGGAGGAAATGACTAAAAATAATTTTTTTTTTACGTGCGAGGGTGGCTATAACTGCTCAACCCACCCTCGGAGCCGCAGCTGACGTTCACAACGCTTCATAATGCAACTATCTGAGGTAGTTTACGAATTATCGACTGAGAGGAACTTGGTCGTGAAAATCTGTCGCTGGCATACGGACTACTACGATGACGATATGAGCCGTATGCGAAGCTGCTAACAATGTACGTTGAGCTTCAATGTATCATTGTTATAATGTAATGTTAATATTGCTAATTGCTGGTTTGAATGGTTGATATTTTATAAAAGGTAACATTGGTTTGCAGCACAAAACTACTATCCAATTTCTTTGTAGAATCGCTCCCTGTTTCCAAAAATTATGTAAACTTTTTCAGGGTGTTTGTAACTTACCGTTGTTGTTAAACCATTAAATGTTTAAATTTAAGAAAAGAACACCAAGAAACAGTATTAAAACTTATTTCGAGCTTTTGAAGCCCATAAACAAATGTATACCAACGAGGAATATATTAAGCATTTTCGCATTTCAATTTTCTAACAATTTGATATTGAGATTCATATCAAGCGACTCATATAAAAACCCCCAGATATATCTCAAAGAACGTTAATGTATTGAGAAGTCTAATCACCACAGACACATTTTTCACCAAAACTTAACAGTAAGGGACTGAATTATGTAAATTTAACAGCAGTCGACTAAAATTTGTTGGTGATTGGAAACAAAGAATGTTAACGTTGTAGGCTAGCTATGACATATGTACGTATTCAAATTTTTTCTAAAACAAGTATGTTAAGCGGCGAATCATTCAAAAACATATGTATATATGCTTATATACACATATCACATATTATGTCTATCTCTTTAACTGAGTTTCCTCAACCAAATCAAAATCCTTTATAGACAAACGCTCATTACCAGGCACGCATGAAGATGCCATATGCAAATTGAAATACGTGAATTTAAATACATATGCGACCGCATGCAATTGCCACAGAAAAAATATTACGAATCGAAAAAAATATCCAAGGTATCCAGCACATACTCATAGGCACAGCATTGTGCTGCTGTTATAAACAGCGCTGCACAGTTAACATATATGAGTTCAGGTTACCATCCACTATGCATGCTGGACACGGCAGGCAAAATATTAGAAAGGCTGATTGCGAATCGTCTGCTGCCATCGATAGTGCCGTAGGGCTATCGCCGCTTCAATATGTCATCCGGAAAACACGCTCTACTAAAGATGCGGTTATGGCGGTTAAACGAATCGCTCACAAAGCGATTGAAGGCTCTCGCTGGCTCTACGGAGATAAAGAGTATTGCCTAGTCACAACGTTGGACATAAAAAATACATTTAATACAGCAAACTGGTGCATAAGCCTAAATGCGCTGGAGAATTTCCGAGCCCCAGCACTCATTCGGGAAATGGTTGCAAGCTACTTCTCTAACAGAGTCCTACAATATAAAACCGACGAAGGAATCAAAAGGTACAGAGTAACAGGAGGAGTCTTACAGGGATCAGTACATGGAATATAATGTACGATGGAGTCTTGCGTCTCCAACTAGCTACGGGATCCCAAATCATAGGGCTTGCTGATGACACTGAAGTGGTGGTCGTTGCTAAATTCCATTACCAGGCTGAAGCAATCTGCAACCAAGCGATCGAAATCTCAAAAGATTGGCTGCGTAATAGTTATTTAAGCCTTGTAAACCACGAAACAGAAGCAGTGCTTATCAGTAGCAGGAAAATAGTTGAGACAACTAATCTCACAGTAGGTGACCTCATACTCGAGTCTAAACTGTGCATAAAATACCTTGGAGTAATTATTGACAATAGGTTAAGTAGCACCTAACATTCGCCAGCGACAAAGCAGCGAAAGCTCTAACAGAATTGACACGTATTATGATGAATACGAGAGAACCTACGCAGGCTTCTAACTTGCTATATGCGGTACCAGCCTGCGGCGAAGCAACAAACTGCAACTCCAATCGTTGTACCGGTTATGTGCCCTCAGGGTGTGCTGCGCAATCCGCACAATATCGGAGGATGCTGTATTGGTCCCCGCGGGTATGCTACCGGTTAAACTGACTGCACTCGAATTCGCGAAATAAGAAAACATCGAGCGGATGCGGCGCGGCTGACTAACCGAAAGACTGCACGGGAGCGAAGCATCCGTACGTGGCAAGAGGAATGGAGAAACTCCATGAACGAACGATGGACATGAAGATTGGACTGCATAGATTTAAGCATGAAGACAACAAGTTAACTTTTGTGATGGTCTAGTTGAAGATGCAGTGCATGTCTTCTTTGTCTGCCCCCGGTTTGAGTTGGAAAAGAAAGATTTGAGTGATAGGGTTGGGAAGCCAATAATGGTTAGTAACCTAGTAGATATCATGCTTGACCCAGAAGAACATCGGTCCGCTGTCAGTAATATGGCAAGAATGGTAGACGCAGATTTTCATGTAGAGGCAATAGGCCGCTCCGCCTCCCGTGAATACTTAACGGTATTAGTAACTACTAAGCCGCGACGCATTGAGCAACAGCGCAGATTTTCATTAAAAGGAAATATGCCGCCCCCTCCCGTGAAGTACTACCTAACGGTTGTCCCGCGGGAGGGAACGGGCCTGGGGTGGGTGAGTCGCAAGAGAAGCCCCACGCTTTTCGGCTTTCAATGCTTTTTGCCACCTCCAAAAAAACAAAAATATGTATATATATATTATGTTGTTTCCCTTCAACCAAAACAAAATTCTTTATAGAAAACGCTTCATTACCAAGCACACAAGAAGATGGCATATGCAAATTTAACTATGTGAATTTACATGTGTATATTCATATGTTCATATATAGTATATATTATATGATGTGTGTATGTATGTACGTATATATGCCGTGTGCACTTGCCACAGCGAAAAATATTACGATACCCTAAAACTTCTCAAGAAATCCAGCGCACATTCATAGGCACAGCTGCGGTTGTCGAGCATTTAGAAGGCATATTTACATACATATATTGCATACATATTTACCGAGCCGCGGCCACTCGAATTGACAAAAATTCAAGATTCGCCAAATATTTCTGTAGGAAATATTCCAGTATTGACTACATATTTTCATTTATATGTCCAATCTTAGATGTAAATTTTTGTCATCGTTGAGAAATGTGGGATATGGGCGGCTCGTTTTATGAATGAAAGTACTTTGCTCTTAGAACTATGAGCGGGAATTTATCAATGAATTTTTTGTTGATGAGTTTTTTTTGTACTGTACAATAGTTGAAACTGTTCAGAGCCGCCGCCATTATTTTAGACTGTTCAGCACTATGGCAACTAGGATTATGGCCGCTACGGCTGCGCCTATTAATGCATTTGATTCATGTAGTCGCGAGGCATGGAATTTTAGCTTTGGACGACGTACGTATTTACAGGAATAAAGTGAGTGGCCTGTGTGTGCGGTTTTGTTTTAATTTATCCCATGGGAACCTTACACAGATACCGAAGCAGCACACCTATGTACTAAACCATAACTCCGACCTCTGTAGCTTTAGTTTGCCCTGCGGTACCGCCGTTTAAGTATTGTAATGCTCTTAATTTATGTTTTTGTCTCCGTGTACCCTCCATTACTTGTTTGTCTTATTTGTTTACTGCGTTCCCATTCCTTTTTCCGCAGTTCCTTTAACGCATTTGCGGACCATTCTCTCATCTTGGTCAACAACAACTTCGATTGCAGCATGTGACTTACAATGTTGCTGGGGGCTATTCTTTCTTTTATCATTTCTTCAATGGACTTTTTTTCAGATGAGTATCTAGGGCAGGAGAAGAAGATATGTTTCGCGTTCTCACTACCGTTGCCGCAGAACGAGTCTGTGCTGTGTCCTCGTGCCCGAGTGTTTGAAGATACTCTCTGAAGGATCCATGTCCCGTCAGGAACTGTGTCAGGTAGTAATCTGTGTCACCATGTCCTCTCTCAACCCAAGCCTGCACGCTTCTGATGAGCTTATGCCACCACCTCCCTTTTGTCGCTAGGTGCCAGCGATTTCGCCACTCATTTATGCTACCCTGCCTTTCTTCCTTACGCTCTTCCGCCGTTAGTCGACTGTTTAGGCTTTTGGCTTTGTAGTGGCATTGTACCCGATATGACACATACTGCTTCATACGACACTGTCCGGAAAGCACAGGCAACTCTAAGGGCTTTACTCCATATGGGTGCTGCATACATAAGTGTAGACTGGGTAACTTTAGCCAGGAGTGCTTTTCTACTCTGAGTGGGACCTTCGATGTTGGCCATAATTCTTGACAGTGCCGCCGTCACTATGGCTGCCTTTCCGCATACTTTTTAAATGTGCTCTTTGAAGCTTAGTCGAGCATCGATCATTACACCTAAATATCTTAGTGCTTCTTGTGTTGTGAGGTTAAACCCATCAATGTTTAGTGTGGTCGTTTCTAACTTTTTTTTACTCGTAATGAGAACTTCTTCTGTTTTTTATCCTGCTAGCTGGAGTTTAACCGCCGTTAGCCATTGTTTGACCATTGTTGTTGCCTCGCTGCAGATGCTCTGAATCTGAGGGATTGTTTTGGCGACTATGGTCAACGCAATGTCGTTTGCGTATCCTATTATTTGCACTTCTCCCGGCATTGGGAGTTGCAGTCTCCATCATATAGTACATTCCGTAAGATCGGGCCCAGTACAGATCCCTGCGGTACTCCGCCCGCCACTGGATATCTCTTAGGAGCTTCATCTGTATCGTATAGAAGTACTCTTTCCGACAGATAACTGTTTATAATCCGTACTAGGTATGCTGGCTTTTTTTCTCTTCCAGAGCCTTAATAACATGGGGCCAGTATGCCGAGTTAAAGGCGTTCTTGACATCCAAGGTGACAACTGCACAGTATTCTTTGTCACCATGCATCCACTAGTTACCCTCAATAGCCTTCCGCAATTTGGAACAGTTCTTTGTCAAGCGTCTCCCCCCTCCAGCCCTTTTTCTGTATTTTCGGTTTGGCTTCTTTTCGATGCGAAAAGTCGCCCTTAATGGAACGGTGGTCCACTGCCTGTGTAAAAATCCACTTGCCAGCTTTCTGATCGTACTAGAGCCCTGTTGGCGTAAGTGAAGTCGATTATTGATGCACTACCATTCACTTCGAAGGTGTTTTTCCCCCAGTGTTTTGCAGAACCGCATCAAGCAGTGATAATGCCTTAATCAAGTCATCTCCTCTTTTATAAGTGTGTCTACTACCCCATTCCAAGGCCCATGCATTGAAATCACCCGCAATCTCGTTTGGTGTGGTACCACGAGCGTTTTGCACAAGTTCATCCAGCAGGTTTTTGAACTCTGCTTGCGTCAACTTCGGTGGCGCGTAATAACTGTAGAAATAGATGCCACATATATTTTCTCGGGTATAATAATCATTGTCGATGTGCGATTTGTCTGGTGGCTTGTATCCTCTCTTCCGTTTCTTTTACATGTTCCTAAGAAAGGCCTTTTTCGCGCATACTTTCGCTTGGTAACCCTTCTCTCCATATTTGAGACAGTTCTGGCTTTTGTCGTCTTCGTTTGTACACGCCCTTGCCAGGTGGCCATACTCCAGGCATCTGTAGCATCCTTAGGTAAGGTTTTTCGCTTATTCGGCATACCACCCAGCCGATTTTGAGTTTTTGCTTATTAATCTTCTTCTGGTATACTCCTGTATTTGCCATTTCTTCTTTTTTCAACTGAAGCAGGATTTCACCTTTGGCCGCCTCTCTTATGCGCTTCACGTTTTCGCCAAGTTCTGGCAGAGTATCATCTTTTTTAACCACCCTGAGGATGGAACTGATTACTCCTATATATTTAACTTTATCGGAAAACCAAGTGTCACACCTTTCAGTGTTGAAAGACTGAGTCCATCCAATTTCGGCTTTCTCGTAAACAAGACTATGGTTGTTTTGTTCGGATTAACGGAACGACCTTGTGCAAAGCCTCCTTAGGGATTTATCCGATGTTAGCACACAGACATCCTCCGCATATGCTTAAACATGAAAGCCGAGTTCCTGCATCTTCGCTAATAGAGAGTCTACGACCAAGCATCTCAGCAGCGGAGACATCCTTGCTTGGCCCTGGCGGTAATTAGTTCGTCACTGTTCCACAGGCGGTTAACAGCTTCTCAGAGAGCATGGAATGTATCCATTTTACAATGGTTCGACTAACTTCGTGTCGTTCGGCAGAAGAACATATTGAGCCGAAAGTGGCATTATCAAAAGCCCCTCAATGCCCACGAACACGCCCATTGTGTATTCGTCAGCTTATAGCCCGGCTTCAATCTTACTAACAAGATCGTGTAAGGCTGATTCACATGATTTTCCACTCTGGTAAGCGTGTTGATTCGTACTAAGTGGCCTTCTCGGCAATACCCCCACTCGAATATGTTTCTACACCATTCGTTCTACTGATTGGTCTAAAACTTTTTCCTAGGGTATAGTCATCTTTTCCTGGTTTCGGAATAAATACTACTCTTACGCGTCGACATTGGGATGGTATATAACTAAGTGCAAGACAGGCTGTGGAGATCCCTTTCAGGGCCTCAATCAGGCTGCTCCTCCTTTTTTAAGCATTGCTGGATATATTCCGTCAGGTCCAAGTAAAGTAAAGTTCTGAAAGGAAGACAAGGAAACCCTTCTTTTGTCACTATCCGACTAGCAATATACCAGCTGTACCTAGAGGTTTCACCGTCGCTACAGTTAGTGTTCATGCCACTCTCTACTTCAGAGAGAAAATGGGTTTCGAGTAGAGCATTAAACGTTTCCGATTTGGAAATGGTGTATGATTCATCAGGTTTTCGAATGGAATCCAGCCTAACTGAACCATCTAGATGAAATACCTAACAAAGTCTCGCTGTTTTCCTTATTTCTTCGACGTTACTGCAGAATTTTCTATAGGAAAACTTTTTAATAAGGCCTTAAAGACCCAAAAAGAAGAGGAATGGGCTAATCAGCGACTTACACAGAAATCCCCTTAAAAAGCAGAAAATCATGTCCAGGGAAATGAACGTATCGACCAGATCCATGTCAAGACTAATTAGAGATGACCCCCACATGAAAGCCTTCCGTCGCTCAACTGGTCATCCTTTGACAACGCGCTTGAAGAAAATGAGTTTCGACAGATGCAATCAGCTTCTTCGGTGGCACGCGGTCAACCGCTATGAACATATTCTTTTCACAGAGGAGAAAATTTTCATTTTGAAGAAGTTCTTAATAAGCTAAACGACAAAATCTATGCTAAAATTTCTAAAGACGCAAAAAATGTTGTTCCAAGGGTTCAGCGTGGCCACCATCCAACTTCCGTAATGGTTTGGTGGGGAGTGTCTTGTAAAGGCGTTACATCTTTTCATTTCTGCGAAAAAGGGGTTAAGACCGTGGCAAAAGTGTATGAGGAGGATATCAATGTCCCTTACGTTTCATTGTAGTAGACTTCTTGTAATAAGCATGCGTCTTTTGCGAGTTAAAGTAAGCTCTAAAGCTCTAAACTGGAGAAACATTCTACCCTCTCATTTTGTAGAACTCCTAAACATTTCATTTGAGCTCTAGCTAATGCAGGGCAAGAACATAGAAGGTGTTCAAGAGTTTCCCTCTCTTCTAGTTCCCTGCAAAATCTGCAGCTGTCATTGTTTGCAAGTTCCATCTTTTATGGGTGTGCCGCTAACAAATTATGGCCAGTCAGTATACCTACGATAGTTCTGTTTTGCTTTCTAGACAGGCTAGTACGAATCTGGCCTATTTGTCTGCATTCAGTGTACAAATGATTTTCGCGGTTTTACAAATGGCTATATTATTCCACCTCCTGTCTATCCGTGTTTTCATGTCGGCAGCGATGTCATTGTATATCGTATTTAAAGGTTTCATTCGGTATGTATGTAAGAAAACGTTCTTGTTCGAATTGTATGCAACCGGCGCTTTCGCAATCTCATCTACAATTTCATTTCCTGTAATGCCCTTATGCCCAATAGATGTGTAACTGTCTGTCTGCGGCTAGCCCCTAAGTGGCTTCCCTGGTCATAAAAACATTTTTGAATGACATTTCATATGTTTTTATTGCTTTTATTGCTGCTTGACTGTCAACGTATATATTTATGTTGCAGTTGCTCGATGTCCTTGGTAGTGCTATTTGCGCAGCCTTTCCTATCGCAAAGACTTCTGCTTGAACAATACTGCAATGGTCAGGGAGCTTAATTGGCCGCCTGATGTCCAGCTCTGCGCAATAAATCCCTGCACCTACTCTGTCCACCATTATCGAGTCAGCAAATATATTAAACGTATTGGGGCTAGTTTTCATATCTTTTTTCCACCCCTCTTCTTCTATTGTTGTTCGGAATCTCTTCACCCAATTGTATGTATTTTGGAGTCATATAATCCGTATTGGTCCGACAACTCATATCTATTGAGCTATGTCCGAATATTGTACAGGTAAATTCATTCGTTGGAGGATGGTTCCGTATGTAGAAGTCCGTGCAAGACCGTAGACCTTCTGTCGCAATGTCAATCGGTGGTAAGTTGAGTATTTTTTCAAGTGCTGCCGTAAGAGTCGTTTTAATTGCCCCTGTTGTGCAGAGTGCACGAAGACGTTGAATACTTTCAATGGGTGTCTTGTGTGTCGTTTTTCTCAACGAAGTCCACCACACTAGAGCTCCATAGAGTAATATAGGCTTTACTACAGCTGAGTAGCACCAATGCATTATTGAAAGAGGTGGACCCCATTTCAATCCCAGTATTCTTTGTTAGTAGTTTGCTATCCAAAATTATTCCAAGGTACTTTGCGTGGTCTTTAAGAGTCAGTTCTACGCCGTTTAGCTTCGGGGGGGGCCAATTCGGGATCTTGTATCTTCTAGTAAAAAATGTCATATCCATTTTATTGGCGTTTATCCCCAAGCCTGTTTGAGTTGCCCATTGATGCACTGTTGCTAGTGTATTATTCATTATGTCGCTCAAATTTTTTAAATAGCTCATTAGCTACGATCAACCAGAGAAGTGGCGATAGAACGCCACCTTGTGGCTTCCCTCGACATATTATGGCTCCACTAATGTCTAGAAATACTCCTAAAGTGTATTCCGTGTACTTTGAAGTTTTCTTTATAACTAACACTAGTAAGTGTAACGCGGTCTCTGTGGATCTCCCTTTAGTATATGCGTGTTGTGCCTTACGCATAGAGTCTGACATCCTATTTTCTCTAATGTGGGCGTCGAGGATTTTCTCAAGCGTTTTCAGAAGGAATGAGGTCAAACTGAGTGGCCTATATTCCTGTGAGAGTATGGGATTGCTTTTGCCTGCTTTCGGTATAAACACAACCCTTGCTCCTCAGAGCACTGTCACATAATTATACCTCAGATATCCTGCGTATATCGCTTTTAGCCATGTTACCAACAGATTGCCCATCTTTTGGGACATGGCTGAACAAATTCCATCTAAACCTAGTGATTTAAATGGGTCAAAAGTGCTTCTATTTTTGCGTTGTAATAATGTCTTTCGGGATGTTTACTACGTTATTTCTTACAGGCTCCTGACCTAAGTAGTCTATGCATCCTGGAAAATGCATAGGTAGGTGAAATAGTTGAAGTGCACCTGACATCCTAAAGTAGTACTAAAGCGCCATTTTGATACCATTACGACACCTCCAACAGGCTGATATCTACAGCCAACCAGAGCTGTTGATATAATGGAAAGATTGATTGGATTTAGGTTGGCGCACTGCCCCAGGCTGTCGAAGAAAGGAGCCCCCAGTGACCTTAGTTTTCTAGCTGCCAAACCCGGACATTTACAGAGAAAATGCTTTAAAGTCTCCTTCTCTGAAAGGTTCCCACAGCTTCTGCAATGGGGCTTAAATGGTAACCTTTTTTAGCTTTTCCGCGAGTATGCCGATTGTCCAATGACCGGTAAACACAGCTTCGAGTTTGGAAATTGAATGGCGAGGAGTCCAAAGAACTTTCTGAGTCCTTCGTATATCGTATTGGGGCCAAAGGATTTTCGAAATAGCACATGAAGAAATGGAGCTCCATCTTTTCTACGCTTTTCTGAGAAATAATTTGTGCAGTTCCCCTTTAACAACTGTCAAGGGGATGCCGATGACCGGGTAGGAGGCCTCTGAGGCCAATTCAGTCCCCTTTCTGGCAAGCTTATCAGCAATTTCATTTCCCTCTTCACTATGGCTTTACTATCGGAGAAAATGTTAATATCTCCCTTGATCCCGCGTTTCTTAAGCATTTTGCATGCCTGCAAAATCGGAAAGACTTCTGCTTGAAAAACACTAGCAGTGTTCGGCAGCTTAAACGAGATAGATAAATTGACTAATTTTGAGAAAACCCCTGCTCCGACTCCCGATTCCATCTTGGAACCGTCAGTGAAGATAGAAGTGCAAGCTTCGGTGCAATCGTGCCTATTTGGAAAGATTGAAGTTCAGAGAAATACGGTGTTAACTACCCGAAAATGATACCATGTCTCTTGAGAGATTGTCTCCAGAGGTCAATCTCCTTTAGATTTTTATTATTCCCCTTTTTAAATTACAATCTGTTAAATTTAAACAATAAGTAATTATTTTTAAAGTACTATTGGAATTCTTTGTTCTCTAACCTATGCTAGATAAACATTCAATTTTGCTTCAGATTATGCTACATTAATTATTTTCTAAGTAATAATTAATATTTTTTGTTTTTTCTTTTTTTGTTTTGTTATATTGTGAGTCCTGTTGGAGTTAATCGTTTTAATCTTCGTTTTCCCAATTTCTCCGATTGTGGTAGTTTGCGCATTTGTTCATTTTGATGATTTGTTAGTCGTTGTATATGCTTGATGCCGTATTTTCTAATTGTTTCATCTATTGTGTCGATGTTGATCACGTCGTTTGGTATATACGAGCCTGCTTTTGTTATTGTTCGAAGTATTTTAGATTGCGTCCTTTGTATTATTTTGATATTGGTTTTTTTTTTGCTGTGCCCCAGATTTCAAGGCCATATTTCCAAATGGGTGAGATTATAGATTTATATATCACTACTTTGTTGTTAAGGCTTAGTTTTGAATTTTTAGCCAACAGCCAGTATAGTTGTCTGAACTTGTTTTTGATTTCATTTCGTTTGTTTTCTATATGTCGTTTCCAATTTAGTTTTTCATCTATAGTTATGCCAAGGTACTTTGCTCTAGGAAGGATTTTTATTTCATTGTTTTTTATTGTTAATTTGTGTTTCTTAGGCTTTCTGTTTGTATATATTACTTGTACAGTTTTATCTTTGTTGACTTCTATTTCCCAATTATCGAGCCATGATACAGTGTCATTTATTGTTTGTTGAAGAATGTCAGTCGCGTTTTTTTCGATTTTATCCGATGCCATTAAAACCGTGTCATCCGCGAATGTGGCTATCATGCAATTTTTTGTTGTTGGGATCGGTATATCTGCTGTAAATATCAGGTGCAATAGAGGCCCTAGGACACTACCTTGGGGTACACCTCCTGTCATTTGCATCATGCTTGAGCATTCGTCTTCGAACTTTATAAAAAAATGTCGGGTTTCCAGATAACTTTTGAGAATGGTGAAGTAATTCCGTGGTAATATTTGGCAGAGCTTATGCAGAAGTCCTTTATGCCACACCCTGTCAAAAGCTTTTACAATATCCAGGTAGACAGCTATGCAGAACCTTTTATTTTCCATATCATTTAATATTTTGTTTATAACTCGGTGGACTTGTTGCACAGTTGAATGCTGTCGTCTAAATCCAAATTGATGGCTTGGTATTATATTTTTTTCTATCAGAATTTTGTTTAATCTGGCAAAGAGTATTTTTTCAAGCACTTTTGAAATAATGGGCTAGAGACTGATAGGGCGATATGATGTCATTTCTGATGCACTTTTACCTGGTTTGGGGATTGCCGTTATTTGAGCACCTTTCCATAGGCGTGGGAAGCATTGTGTCCTTAATATGCTGTTTGTCGTATATATGTAATTGCTACATCAGGTAGTTCTTTTAGTATTTTACCATTTATTATATCGTAGCCCGGTGCTTTTTTACTGTTCAGATTTTTCAAATGATATCTGATTTCTGCTCAGGTTGTCATTTTCATTCTCTTTTCTGGGTTACTCGTATTTACATGTTGTTCAATGTGCTGATTGTCTTTTTCGTTTGAGAATATTGTTTTACAGTGTTCAGCTAGTGTGTTTGCCTTCTCTTTATTGGTCTTTGCCCAAGTTCCGTGTTGTGTTTTGATGGGAGGTTTATGTGGAACTGCTTTGACTAAGTTTTTAGTTGCTTTCCATAGAGAATAATTGTTAACTGCCGTGGGCTCCAAGTTATGTACGTAATTCTCAAGCTTTTTATCTTGGTGTTGTTTTAATAATGATTTTAATTCAGTTGTTGATTTGTTAAGTTTTGCCTTATCTTCGGGATGTTTAGTAGTTTGCCACTTTTTACGGAGTTTCCTTTTTTGTTGAATTTTTTGTTTGATATGTATTGCAATATACTCTTTTTATTGAATTTTTATATTTGGTGTCGAAAGAGTGAGGGCTTTGATGATGGAATCGTTGAAAAAACCTATTGCTGAGTCAATGAGACAATATACTGCTGATATTGTTATTGGTCCATTTGAGCTATTTATTGAAACTGTCGTTGCTTGTATGTTATTTTTTCTATAACCATCAAGTTCGTGGTATTTAATTGTTTTTTTGATGGTTATTGCAGTTCCTCCGTGAGCCTTTTTATCTGGGTGTAGTGTATGTTGTAATTGGGTATATTTACAAAAGTTTTATGAGTTGCATGAGTCTCGGATATTAGCATAATATCATTTGCTTTGTCTAAAATAAAAGTCTTGAGTTCTAGTTCGTGGCGCGTAAGACCGTTTGCGTTGCAAATTGCTACTCTTATTTTACTTAGTGCGACCATCTAGCTTCGATACTAGTATGGTTACAATGTTCATCATGGTGGCCATTTGTGTTATCAATTGTTTCATCATAGTTTTAAGTTCAGTTAAATCATCCTTACTTGATGTGGTACTATTAGGGTTGTTAAATTCTTTTGTTATTAGTGCCGAGATTTTCCTGGTGATGTTCATTATTGTTCTTGTTTTTGTGCAGCGTGAATTTCTTTTTTGCGTAGTGTCGAATATCTTTGTATTTGGAGTTTTGTTTAGATTTCGCAGCCTCTATAATTAGCTGTATGGTTTTCGCCACAATGAACACATTTAATTTGGTCTGTTTCCGCTTCGTTCTTAATTTTACACATATTTGTCTTGTGCTTGCCAGCACATTTAACGCAGACTGGATCTACCATACAGTAGTATTTTGTATGTCCGAATCTCTGACAGTTTGTATGTACATTGAGGAATTGTTCTTTTTTGACGCGGTGGCTCAAAACTAATTTTACAGTGGAGTAGATGAGTTATACTGTATATGTCTTCATTGTTTCCCGAAGCGTTTTCAATTTGTACGTTATGAATATTTGTTGTTTCATGACCTAGTTCAAAAAGTTCATTTTTTATGTCTTCGATAGTAGTCGAGTGATGCATCTGTCGTAAAAATACTCTAAACCGTTGCTGCTCTTTTGGTCTAAATGAATAAAATTTTGTTTTTTTTTTAGTAAGTCTATTATTTTTGTATAATGTGTTGTTTCTTTCGGTTGGATTTTTATTTCGTTTCGGCTAAGAACATTTATTTCAAATTTAGTATTTGGCAGGGAATTCAATGCATTTGTTAGGGTACACACATTTTCTACATTTTGTACATATATTGGTGGCGGTTTTTGCGCACGCTGAGTTCCTGAATCTTTTTCTACTGGGTTACTTACTGGCTCATTGATATTTGGCTCGTTATCTACATCCAAGAGATCGAACCTATTTGTTGAAGCTGGGTTGCCTAACCAATACTCTTGTAGAGTTGTTTGTGTAGAGCTTTGCATTTTGTTCTTTTGTTTTTTGTTATTATTTGAGAGTTCGAATTTGTTTGGTGATTGTTTATCTCGGTTTCTCTTTAACTGTGACTGCACAAAGTCTTTTTTTTTTGTTTTCCATTTGCATTATTGTATTGTGCGTTGCTGTTGATGACGATGCGATCAGTGTAGTTGGTGCGCCAAAGTTGTAGGGCGCCAAAGTAGTCTTTATTACTGGATTCTCCACGTGATGGTGATTAGCCGTTAACGCTATTGGTGTTTTACATTGATCACTCCACGATAGCGGAATTCATGATGGAAAGAATAATGAGATGGCGCCTATCGTGGTCCCGTTCCTTTGCGCTCAGCGGATTTGACAACTAGTTACGTGATTTTAGCTCCAGTATGGCCAGATTACCATTTTCGTAACTTGATTTAGCATTTTTTTTTTGTTATTTAGTCTCGGAGTTTTAGTTCTTTTTTCATGACATTTTTCTAGCTGTTCTAATTAAAATATCATGTTTATAATTTTGTAAAATATACATTTTTTATTAATTATTTAAATAATTCACTCAGTTTTATTTAGCTTTACTTTTTTTAACATCTGGTGGCATTGCCCGCGATTGCAGGTGTTGTTGGTGTTCTTCTGCTTTCGGCAGTCAAATCTCTCTCTCGCTACTGCAGAGTTGTCTAGTTTTGGATATAAAAACGCACTTAAATGCCCATTCAAAGAAAATAACCCAACCAATTTTTATTGAATCACTTAAAGAACTTTGTATGCGTCACAAATTGTCTTTAAAATGTGCGTTTTTTTAAATAAATGTGTTATGCTTATGTACAATTTAATTTATGAGGTTTTTTTGTTAAGCGAAAATCTTTTGTTAAGGGAACGACTTTTTTGCTATATTTGAAGTTATGTAACTAGATAAGGTACTCTTTTTGTAAAAATGTCAGTATGGTTTCTTTAGTATTTTCTGGTATTTTCTTGTTTATTTTTACAATGAATATAACTCTTAATGCCCTATGTCTCACTAAGGATTGATGACCGGAAGAAACGATTACACCTCTATGGTTTTAATTCGCATTCAATAAATTCAAAGGCTTTTTAAAATGTGTAAAAAGGTTTTCAATCTTAAGAAGAGTTGAGAGAGGGCCATTTAATATTTTTGCATAACCTTAAATGAAGCCAAAAATTGAATTTGCACTTTCAAATTATAAAATTTTATAAGAGTAAAAAAATTTTCATTAGCACTAAAATCTTCTCAGAGTAACCTTTTTTAACCTTTTTTTGTTTAATAATATATTGTAGTTTGTTTTTTAACTTAAAGTTTCGGTAGCTTTAAATTAAAAAAAAGAAACAAACACGAAACTTAAACATTTTTGCATTTTGGGTATAAAAAAGCACTAAATTTATTGCGAAGAGCAAATGGTTGGCAATACTGCACCACTCAGCAAACGTGACGTCACGTACGCTCTGATGGGCGCAATCTTCTTACTATCATTCTTGAGCGGAATTGCTGATTCTCTTTTTTTTGCCATAGTTTCTCTTGTTTCTATTTCTGTTTTATCAGAGTAAGTTGAGCACTGATTTCGATTTGTTGTTTCCGCGGTAGATAGCGGTATACTCCGTTCACGCGGTGAAGTGCGCTCTACTGGCATTCTAATTTTGTTTATATCGTTGTTTTTATATTTTTTTATATTGTTTTGTTTTACTTATGTTGTTGTGTTTTTTTTTCTTTTAATAACAATATTAAGTTGTGTTTAGCACGTTAAAGCGTCTATTTTGCGAATTAAAAATTTTTTAAATTAAAAATTTACCACTTTGAGGAGGTTGCACTCGAGAGCGAGGGGTTAAAACGTCCGAACATGATAAATATTGATATTCCTTGGATGGAAATGACGGAAAAGTCGATGGGAAGTAGGTGCAAAAGGACATTCAGGGCAGCACTGGGGCAAGTTTACATGCCCCGGTGATGGCAATGCATGCATTCATTTGCACGCTGGTTCGAATCTCGGCGAAAACACCAAAATTAAGAAAAATATTTTTCTAATAGCGGTCGCCACCTCCGAGTGTATTTCTGCCATGAAAAAGCTCCTCACAAAAATATTTGCCGTTCGGAGTCGCCTTGAAACTGTAGGTACCTCCATTTGTGGAACAACATCAAGACGTTCACCACAAATAGGAGGAGGAGCTCGGCCAAACACTCAAAAAGGGGGTATTAGCGCCAATTATATGTATAGCATATCGGCTACGGCTCTTTTATGCCACAGTCAAGCGAAACTGCACACAAATCCTCACATAATATTAATTCAAGAGCCGTGGGTGTCTAAAGTACAAATACAAGGCTTGGGAGATATAAAGTGGGGGTCTATCCTGTATAAAGAGGGAGAGGTCCGTCCGCGTACGTGTTTTATTATGCCGAAAGCGGTTGATTGCACTTTGTTAAGAAAATTCTGTTGTCAAGACTTAGTTGCGGTCAAAATAAAGTATCAATTATAGCGGAAAGAAGTAGACATAATTGTCGTCTCGGCCTATTTTCCTTGCGACTCCATTCGCCCTCCCCCGACGGAGGAGTTTATGGAAGTTGTAAGATATGCTGAATCCATGGGATTAGGTCTAATTGTGGGATGTGACGCAAATTCACAGAACACACTCTGGGGCAGCACAAAATGTGACTTCAGGGGGCATAAACTCTTGGACTTCATTCTGTCATCTCGCTTGGTTATACAGAACGTTGCCACCAGTCCGACTTTTATGACCAGCAGAAGGCAGGAAGTGATTGATATGACATTATCTAACGATAAAATATCAGATCACATGGATCGATAAAGACTCCCTGTCGGACCATTGTTATATAGAGTTCAGGCTTGCGGCCGAGACTACCTCGACCCCGGCAGGCCGGATTCCTCGAAAAGCGGATTGGACCCGATATGAGGATCTCACTAAAGAGGAGATTCTTGATGTTCCCAAACTCCGGACAATAACTGCGATTGTAGAAGATACAAACTCATTGGGGCGAACTTTGATCGAGTGTTACAACGATGAGTGCCCGAAAGGTAGGAGAAGAGAGGGTAAGGCAGTCCCTTGGTGGAACGTCGAACTCTCGAAACTCCGGAAAGCTTCCAGAAAACTTCTTAACAGAGCTCTTAAAACTCAGTTCGAAGAAGATTGGACTGCCTACCAAAAGCTCAGGAGGGAATATAAAAAGAAAATTAGATCATCTAAATTGGACTCTAATAGAACCTTCTGCAGTGAACTGGAGGAACGGAAGAGTTCAGCGAGGTTATGCAAAGCCCTCCGAAGAGACCGGATGGCTAGGCTAGACTCACTGCTCAAACCAGATGGTACTTATACGGACTCAAAATCAGAAGTGTACGATGACACATTTCCCTGGCTCTAGGAATGTTGTTGGTCAAAGCTCTATCGATCGATCTGAGCATGTCAATATATAATAATTACCAGCAGACGTGCTTGGTTTATTGCATCCAGGATAGTTAACGATGAAACGATAAAGTTCGTCTTCTCGTCATTCGAAAACTTTAAGTCCCCAGGACCCGATGGCATTTACCCAATCATGCTCAAGCGAGGCGGGGTATTAATCTCAGGACGATCACTTGAAGTTATATTCAATAAATGCAGGTAGCTCTAAACAAGTATTGGTGCGAAGTGCATGGTCTTTCGTTGTCGGTAGACAATCGGGTGCCAGTCGTTAGCTTCGGTAGGAAGTTTGACGTTTTGATCCCCGATAGAGATCAATGGTTAAGTCCAGAGAACCTACTAACGGGATATCAGCACACTTTTTACACCGACGGATCCAAAACCAGTGATGAAAGCGGATTTGGATGGTAGTTAGACGAAGACACTAAGTACTCCTATGCCACGGTATTCCTTACGGCAGTCTGTGCCATTTTGAATGTGGCTAACTGAGAAAAAGTGGCGGGGCAATAGTATTGGAATTTGTAGTGACAGTCAAGCTGCACTGAACGCCCTTGCTAACTCACGCTGCTCTTTGAAGTTAGTCGGTGAATGTAAGACAAAACTGAACAGTGTTGCAAAACACAACAAAGTTAGTCTTATATGGGTGCCTGGACATTGTGGTATTGCAGGGAACGAGTTAGCTGATAAATTGATAAATGAAGGCTCTGCATGTATGCCACTAGGCTCTGAACCTTTTCTAGGTGTCAATTCCGCATCGATTCAACTATGGATTGAGGACTTCATGAGGTCTACCCACAGAGGTCGTTGGTCTGAGTTGAACTCGTGCACAGTAGCCAGGTGCTTTGTGAAAGAACCAAACAGGAAAACAGCGACCTTTCCCCAAAATTCAGCGGGAAGGACCTGAGAGTACTGGTGGGTGTAATCACAGGGCACAACGTATGTGGTCAGCATATGGCTACCATGGGGGTCGTAGACAGCCCGATATGCCTATCCTGTCTTGAGAATGACGACAGTGCAGAACATTTTCTCTGTAGCTGTCCTGCATTTTCCAGAATCCGTCTTAGGATATTGGGTTGCGATACAATGAGTATGGACAAAGATCATACTCGTCCTCTTCCGGGTCTCTTAAAATTCATCAATGAATCGAAGAGATTTGTGGAAGAGTGACCTCAAACTAATTTATCCGTTTTTACCATCCACCTTTTATCTTTCCTATCTCTATTCTTTCTACTAGTATCAATCCGGGTGTAGTACAATGGCCTACTTACTGAGTGCTTCGACTTATGCAGCCCCCCACAAATCTAATATAATCCTTCCCAGATTAGTGATATTATAGCCCTTCCGAAGAGCTTCCCACCAAACCAGGCATCCATACGTAAAAATTGGCAGAACCACTGCGTTGTACATCCACAGCACGACCTGTGGCTTGAGTCCCAATTTTTTACCGAGCATAGATTTGTAGGGGTAGAAGGCTATACTGGCCTTCTTTACCCGATTTTCAATGTGTAGCTTCCAATGGAGTTTGGAGTCAAGTATCACTCCAAGATACCTAACTTCCGATGAGAGCGGGAGAACGTGGGTATTAAATTTGGGAAGTCGAAAGGGTGGAGGTTTATAATTTCTGGTAAATAGCACCAGCTCCGTTTTGTCAGACTTGACTCGGAGACCACAAGTGGCAGCCCAGCGACTAAGTGACCTTTCCAAAATCTAAGCCATGACTGAGGGAAACGCTCCCGATACCATCAGGACCAAGTCATCGAAGTATGTTACTACCTTAACCCCACCCTTATTTAGCATTATCAGAACTTCGTCAATTAAAACTAGCCAAAGTAGGGGCAAAAGGACACCTCCCTGCGGCGTCCCCCTGTGAAAAAATCTCGTGACTTTAGCCCCTCTTGCTGCCGCATTAATTTCCCTGCAGCCAAGCAGGGACGAGATCCAGAGACAGATAGGTCTTTTCACCTCTAGTCTATCTAACGCAGTGATAATTGACTCCACCCTGATGTTAATAAAAGCACCTTCTGTATCTATATTCGGCCGCCGTAGCCGAATGGGTTGGTGCGTGACTAACATTCGGAATTCACAGTGAGAACGTAGATTCGAATCTCGGTGAAACACCAAAATTAAGAAAAACATTTTTCTAATAGCGGTCGCCCCTCGGCAGGCAAATAAAAACCTCCGAGTGTATTTCTGCCATGAAAAAGTTCCTCATAAAAATATCTAGCGCTCGGAATCGGCTTAAAACTGTAGGTCCCTCCATTTGTGGAACAACATCAAGACGCACACCACTAATAAGAGGAGGAGCTCGGCCAAGCCCCCAAAAAGGGTGTACGCGCCAATTATATTTACATATATATATATATCTATGAAGGTCGCCAAAGTGAATTTTTTGCCCTCTAGAGATTTTTCCACACTCCCTACGGCCTCATGTAAGGCTGATTCCGTGGATTTCCCTTTCAGGTAAGCGTGTTGCGCTGGAGATAATTTGGATTCGATGTGCGGTCGGATATGATAATCAATCAATTTTCCAAGTACTTTTAGGATAAATTAGGTAAGACTTATAGGCCTAAAGTCCTTGGCCGAGTCGTGACCCCTCCTGCCTGCCGTGGGTATGAAAACTACCCTCGTTTTCTTCCAGTTGGCGGGAACGTGGCGATACACGCCAAGTAGATTTCTGGCAGGACAGGAGCCACCGAGGTACTTGTTTTCTGAACCATCACAGGCAAGATATCGTCGGAACCAGGAGATTTAAAAGGAGATTCTGTGATTCTGTCAACTAACAGAATAGATTCCAGGGAAACATCGAGTAGTCGTACCTGTCAACTCGTGTCTCTCAAAAGGATCTTGCTTAGCCTGGCAGAATCCTTCGTGGATTCAATGGACTCGCAGCACTCCAGTACTCCAGGAGTTGCGTTTCGCATATTTAATGGCTTTTTCGTATTCATTCAAAATTACACGGTAATTTTCAAAGTTCTTAGTTTGGTAGCATACGTTAAAAACCCCCCTTACCTTCTTTTTCAAGTCAGTCAGCGTCTTGCTTCACCAGGGAGGAAAGTCTTTCTTGCTAAAAGATACTGGACAAGCCACTTTGAAGGCCGTCTGATAGGATCGCTGCAAGTGTTCCACATGCTTATCCAGGTGATCAGTGGATGAGTAGGAAAAAGTTCGCCTATTCAATTTATGATTGAAACCCCTATTGAACCGAGTCAGCTCCTGTAGGGAGATATGATTTCCCGTGCGAAATTGATTTCGAAAAGGATCAACCTGTGATCCGAAAAGGAATTTTTCTGAGAAACCTTCCAATTATCCACCCGAATGGCAGACGAATTAATGGAGAGAGTGATATCAAGAACCTCCCCCAACAAAAACTATTTGTTACATAAAGCTTTTAAATAAAACCCTAGGTATAGGAGTAAAAATAAGTTAGAATTGAGAGTACTTTTAAAATAAAAACCAACTTTATTATTATGGAACTGCATTAAGACGTAGGATTAACACCGCTAATATGATTGCTTAAATCTGATAACTTAATGTAATTACAGGCCAAACGAATCTTCGAAGAGTATGAGTCAGAGGACACGAAAAGTTTAAACTTTCAACAATTGCAAAGACTTGTTTTGTTGAAGCAAAATAAAGTTCTTTCATTTAAATTAAAAGTTTTAGAAGATCGGGTTGCAGAAAAGAAGCTACATTTGAACGAATATTAAAACATAAAATTCATTATACTTGTTTTTACTGAATATCTGTTTTTTTTTAACTAACACTAAAACTTAAAAGTAACATAACAACTACGATCTCGAAAATAAAAAACTAAGTTATTTATTAATTTTTTTCTTGTTTTTCACAGAGTTTATAGTTATAGCTTTTATATTTTATGGTGAATTAAAACAACTGTTTCGCAGAATTGCGATGCGGGGTTTTGCACTTTTGCCAAATGAGATATTTTTTCCAAAAAGTTAAATAAAATGAAGTCAAATTCTTTAGTTTTAAATTAATAATAATAATATAATAATAATTTGGCGCTTACACTTTTTCTAAGTGCTTGGCCGAGCTCCTCCTCCAATTTGTGGTGTGCGTCTTGATGTTCTTCCACAAATGGAGGGACCTACAGTTTCAAAAACCTTTTTTCTACAATTTACTTTTAGATGTTGCTGGAATTTGTTCGCACAGATTCGTCCCTTTCCGAATGCGGGGAGTCATTTGGTGTATAACTTTCATCAAAAAAAAAATCGTCTTTTAAAAACTTTGCAATATTATGCAAAACAAAACAGCTCGCTATGACCATTGGCACCAATTCTGTTGCTACTCGCACCTTGTACTGCAAAACTGCAAACCGCTTTTTTACCTGACCGAAACACCGCTCGATGATACATCTTTCTTTCTTAAATATTCTATTATAGTTTAGTTCTGCTTCTGCTTGTGGGTTTCGAAATGGAGTCATTAGCCAAGGAGAGAGAGCATAACCCTCATCTCCAAGGAGTAAGGCATTACTTTGAGCATTCCCTACGATCGTGTATATGCTGCTATTACTTAGCACCCGAGAGTCATGAACCGAACCTGGCCAGGATACATCTAAGCTGGTGAACCATTCATAACCATTGCATGTTGCTTGCACATTTATCGAATGGAAGCCCTTTCTACATATGTACTCATCACTTTGCGAGGACGGTTTTTTTATTCTAATGTGCGTGCAGTTAATGACGCCAATCGCAAACGGAAAACGATTTTTTGCTTCCCATTGGTTTTGCGCAGCTCTGATTTCTTCATCTGTGGATGGAAATTGAATCCATTCATGAACCTTCCCTGATATAATCTGTGCCATTTCGCCAATTACTCTTGACAGGGTGGTTTGGTGAACTCCTACATCTTCCCCAATTCCATTTTAGAAGCCCGGAAGCACAAAACCTTAAAAATATACACATTTTTCCCTGTTGGGAATCGCGCCACCCTTTCTTTCACTACTTTCACCAAGGAAATAGTTTGTCCGCCAGTCTACGTTCTCAAAATCAAACCGGTACATTTTTTTCTATTCACTTTGAATAGCGGTCATTTCATGACTTGAGTTCAAACTCGACATGTGAGATCTATCTCACGCACCGAGTAAAAGCAAGTGAGTTCAACAATTTTTATGCATACCAAACCTACCTTTTACTCCAAAACACGAGTCTGAGCAAATGCTCGCTTATTATGCATAAGGCCCATTATTCCTAACGAGAATACCAGCCATAGGCTTACCTTCCGACTGGACATAAAAAATATCATAGTGTCTGCTGGAGGCCCATGATCTTAGACTGCCGAACCCAGGGTTCCTGGATGGCAAATATCTATGCCTGAGGATGAGACAGAGGTTATCGGTGGCTAAACTAGAGTAACGAAGGCTAATTTGAGCTACCCTTAACATTTCTTTGTTAAAAGATGCTCACCTGAGCCTGTTTTATGGCCGACCTACGGGGATGTCATGGAGCTCTTGGCTTCGGGTACCGCATCCGTCGCAGACGACCGAAGTTCGCTGAGCTGATTTACTACCTCTTCTATTCTCTACAGTTCGCCAGCTGGAGCACCAGGCGCGAGGAAGGTCTTAAGTTTGGCCGTCCTGAGGCCAAAACGCAGTTTGTGCTTACTTTCCTCGAGTACCTTCAGGAACTCTACAGAAATTAGCATCAGTACCGTGGAGCTATTTTTCTGAGGTTCCTTCAACTTTATCATATAGCAGTTGTCCATGGGAACCTCAAGGTTTTGAAGCTTGAGGCCTTGGAGGATCTTCGGACCCTCCAAATTGACCTTCGGTCGCCAAGTGCGGGCTTTGGGTCGTTTTGGGATCTCCGAAGCGGCGATGAGCTTAAGTGAGAGCCCCTCCCAGGCATTGCTGTCGAAAGAGTCGAAAAGAGGTACTTGTCCTCGGCTTGCCACGAGGTATTCGACGATTATTTCTGACAGTCGCCCGTCAATGGCACCCCAATTGGCCAGCACCTCCATACCACTATAGGATTTTGCATCTATGAGGGCAACTTGGAGGCGATCCCTAGCCACCTCGCTATAAGCAACCCTCGCAGGCGCAACCACCGCTTTTGTTGTAGGGCCCTCAACTCCCTGAGTTGAGCAACTTTTAATATTCTTGGCAGCTTGCCCGCTCACATCTTGTGATCGATTACGCTTAGCCGCTGGCTGCTTCTGAGGATTTTTATGTGATTGAAGTTCGGAAGCTTTCCTAGCGGCCATGGTTTCGTGCTCCGAAACTATAGCCTCATATCTGACCTTGTCATCTGCGTCGCGATCATGTGGTCTACCGGCTAATTCATTCCTAGCTATCTTAGCCAGAATGAGTTTGGCTCTCAGGTAGCCCGCTTTGCGCAGCGACCCAGGGGATTTTTTATTTTTCTTTTTGGCATCCCTACCAGAAGTCGCCGGAGAAGAGCATTGCGTTTGTTGGTTTATTGGCCGTAGACGACTGGATGCCAGCAGTAGACGTGCTGGATCCGACCATTGTGTCCTGGCTAGAAGCCAGCAGCTCGTCTTCCGAGAGTGTGCCCAGCATGCGTACTGACTAGATCTTGTAGTGATTCTTCACAACTATCAGTCCTGTCCCCGTTGGACTTACGTATTAAGTTGGGCATAGTCGGGTGTTTTGATAACAATTTCCTGAACCTAGCCGCTTTATTTGTGCTTTCTGTACCGCCACAGAAGTGTTTCCATGACTCTCTCTTGGCACTACGCACCTCTTTCTTGTATGTTCGTCGTAGATCATTATACTCTTCCCAGCAGGATTCATTATCGGCTACTCGAGCCAGTTTATAGAATTCTGTTGCATAATGTTGATTTGGCAACTCTGCAATCCAAACGCATATTTAATTCTCTCTCTTCTGCCATTCTCATCTTTTTACCTATACAACGACTTGACATAATAAATGGTAGAACTAAGCGTTCACTTGAATAAATTCTGTAACTGAAGCCAGTTGTCTTTTTCGTTTTGTGCGCGCTTGGTCATAAGTATTCGTGGGATTTTGTAACAAATGGTTATGAGCCCAGACATAGCAAGGTATAATTTAATTTAAAAGGATTTATTCGGGTCGGAATTGATATTAAAAAAATTAAAAATTTTTTCGGTCGCAAATATTGAGAAGTGGAGCAGTGATAATTATTGGACTTGGTCGGTGCAAGCTTGGAGTTTATTAACCACATATTATTTGTGGAATACTGTTGTGAGCAAGTGCCCGGAAGATGCTACACAAAAAGCAGCCTGGATCGTCGCTGATCAAAAGGTATTTGCAACGATAAATTTGAGTGTGCGAGCTAGCGAACTTATTAATATAAAAAACTGTAACAAGGCGAAAGACGCTTGGAACACCTTAAGCAATCTATATAAGGCGAATACCGCGTGCCGAAAGATTAATCTTTTCAAACAACTCGTACGTTTTAAATCAAGCCAATAGAAAAAATTTCTGATCAAATCGGTGAATTTCGGAATATAATCGACTATCTACATAAAAACTACAGGAGTAGAGTTAAATGAGGATTTTGTAGCAGTATTGTTGTTGTGCGCCAGAGTGTGAAGGGCGACGTGAGCGACTTTTATGGGCAAAGACATCAAACGGCGAATTCTCACGAAATCGGAACAACAACAACAGCAACCGAGTTAAGCAGAACAAAGGAGATGGCAGAAAATCGAATGGAATTTTTCGAGGCACCAACAAGAGCAATAACTCTAATAACAGCTGGTCGAATGTTATAGGTGCCATCAAAAATGGGGAATACGATCACAGTATCTTCAATGCCCTCAATCGGCAGCGACGATGACTCAAACGGTGGCGTCGGAATTTAGCGCAGTGAACGGCAACGTAAACAGCGACATGTGGATTTTGGATAACGGTGCAGCCTCTCATATGTGTTCAACGAAAGATATGTTCGAACATATTGATAGCTGGAACCAAAAAAATGTACTCGCTTTGGGCGAGTATACTCGGAGGGAAAAGGAACGATAGAAATTTTTACGAAAACTGCAAAAATTACTCTTTTGAACGTGGCTGACTTGGAGTGTAATTTTCTATTAATGAGTAAAGTATTAAAATCTGGTAATTTGGTAATGTTTTCAAAAGACGGCGCGATCGTAAAAAACAAAAATAATGAAAAACTGTTTGAGGCTCGTGAAAACGATGACATTTTTGTAGTAAATTTTGCGAACAAATTAAAAGTGCAGCATTTTAAATCTGCGTGCTCGGAAAATGAGTGGAAAAAATGGCATTCGCGTTATGCACATTTAAATACCAATGACTTTACTAAAAGATCTGACAAAAATATGGTCATCGGGCTAAATATTAAGATGCCAGAAAGAATAGAGTGCGTTACGTGTGTTTTGTGCAAGATTCCTACAAAACCTTACAAAAATTATACACAAATAAAAACAAAGGAGTCACTTGAAGGCATACACATTGATTTGTGCGGGCCATTTACTACTAAATCACTTGGCGGTTCGTTATATTTAATAACATTTATTGACGATTTCTTCGTTTCGGTTTATTTTTTGAAGCAGAAATCGGAAGCTTTTGAAGCGTTCACAACGTTCGCGGAAGATATGACGGGAAATTAGCGGAAAATATGACGGGACGATCAATTAAAACGGTCAGAACTGACAACGGCAAGGAATATGTGAATTCGAAATGTATGTACGTTGTATTTTAAACAAAGAGGCATACAGCATCAAACTACGGTCACCTATTGCCCTCAACAGAATGGTGTAGCGGAAAGGGTGAACAGGACTCTCATCGAAATGGCGAGATGTTTGTTGCAGAGTTCTGGTTTACCTTAATATCTGTGGGCAGAAGCGGTGAATATCTGCGGAACAGGCCACCAACGAGAGTGTTAACAGATACAATGTTATAGTGCATATATATTTATAACTTTATTAATTGTAATATTTTCCCACAATACGCATATTTGTCCGCTAACGAAAATGCAACAGAAAGCAAAATAATAATATTAAATTTCTTAACTTTATTTAATTGTATTTTTTCCCCAAAATATGTATATTTGTCCAAATGCATTTCCGCTAACGAAAAGCAACAGAAAGCAAAATAATTGTATTAAATTTCATAACTTTATTAATTGTATTCTTTTCCCACAATATGTGTCAATATGTAAATTTATTTATCCAAGTGCATTTCCGCTAACGAAAATGCAACGGTAAGCAAAGAAAGTGTAAAATAAAGAAAGACAGCTCATTATTGACTCAACTTTAAACCCGTGTGTTTTATTTTTTTTCGTTGTTCCCCGCTCCGGGAATAAAACTGGCGCAGTCGGTAGGATTCCGTAATTATCCTATCCACTATAAGATTAGTAAGGATAAGTGGGTTTTTACCCTTAATACGGTCCTTGGACTTTTCCGCGAAATTGCTGGCAAAAGATTGCCGCAACGGTGGAAAAAACAAAAAAAAAAAAACACTTTAATAAAAAACATTTGTGTTTGTGGGCAAAAGATTGCCAAAACCAAAAATTGAAACTAATAAACACCTGTACTTTGTGGGCACAAATTGCCAAAATCGAACAGGACATAAAGACTTTTAGTGAGCAAAGGATTGCCACAAAAGGAATCTTTTATAAAACTTTTTACGAGTAAATAAAATTCGCCAAATCAAAAACAAAAAAAAAAAACATTACACGCAGTGAGCACGAGTGAAGTGTATCCCCATTGACATCAGAATAAAACTAAGACAGGAAGCTACCAAACAACAACAGTGAAACAATCATTTCAACACGTACCAACGAACATTCAAGAAAGATCTACAAACCCACAGCAAACGAGCGAAATCCAAATCAGCTGCAAATAAGCAAAACCGTGAAAAAGAGACTTCAACCAGCAAAAATCAAACAGCACCAAATATTTCCCTATTTGAATTACCACCATCACACTCGAGAAAGGCACCAACACAGGACATCCACTGCAGGAGGAAGACATCGCAGAAGTGAGTCATTTAAGTAAAATTATCAAAAGTTATCATTAAATTATATAGTAAGGTAATATTGTAAAATACCGAAAAATTAAATGACCCAAATAAATTTCGACCCTCTTAAGTATTTAGGGACTCTTCCCGAATTTAATGGAGATTTTAGAGACCTCCGAACGTTTTTAAGTTTGATAGACAAAATCCACCCGTTACTCCAACAATATGACGAACTGTCACAATCCCTTTTTTCGGATCTAATAAAAAGCAAACTGAAAGGAAAAGCTAGAGAAGTTGTCGAAATCAATTGCCAAGCCATTTCGTGGAACGATATAAGGGATGTACAGTAGGTTCTGTTTTTATGCGGTAGATACGTTCCGCAAGAAACAGCATAAAAAAAAACAGCATAAAAAAATCTACTAGTTCTATAGTAAAACTATAGATACGTTTCAAATGCTAAAACCGCATAAATCTGAAATAATCGCATAAAAAAGGGCACTAGTCCCATATTATAACTATAGATACGTTCCATAGACCGCATGAATCTGAAATAATTAAATAAAATGGCATAAACAAAATATTGTATCTTTGAAAATTATATCTTTATATATCTTCCATACTTGTAGGGTTAGCATTTCTGATGTAATCTGTGATGAGTTTTTGCTTAGCTGGTTTAGAATCTTGTTTATATGTACAATTCCCGATAGGTCGACATGCATTTTGTAATTTAAAAAAAAACCGCACTATTTCAAAACCGCATAAAAAAAAGCCGCATAAAAACAGAACCTACTGTACTACAAAATAATTTCGGCGATAGGTTAAGCTGCGACGATTTATTTGATCTACTCAAGGCAACAGTCTTCAAAAGTACTAGCGTAGAATTTTATGAAGAAATAAAAAATAAATTAAGACGGTTAAATAACAAAACGCTTTCGGTTCTCGGGCAAGAACAAGGAGGACTAAACTTAGCAGCCCAAAATAATTGTAGAGCCGCGTTAAATGTATTTAAATCTAAAATACCTGAACCGATGAAGACAATATTAGCTTGTAGAAACCCAAACAGTTTGGAAGAAGCGATGAACATCTTATTCGAAACAGGATATGCCCACCAGAGGATAGAAAATCTCCCTTATTTCAATAAAACGAGGTTAGAACAGAACCCTCATATACAAAGGTCCAGTAGGCAAAATTACAACCAACCAGATAGAAGACAGCACTACAAAACAGGAGAAATTTTCAACCAAAAAATAGTGGACAATTTAGATCGAATTTCTACCCACAAAATAGTGAAAATGGCCGCCTATAAAATAACGGACAATTTCTACCAACAGAATAATGGACAATATAATGGAAATTTTCAACCAAATAACGGACATCTGAGACAAAATAATTATTATGGGCATAACGAACAAAGAAATAACTTTACTCAACCAAACCAGAACAGTAGGATCAATAACCAAAATCCTTTCCAAACGAATAACAGTTACAATAAACAACCGCCACCCGAACCGATGGATGTTAATAGTTATGAATTTAGTATCAAACCAGGTGAACGGACGATCCAAAATTTTCAGGAATTATCCTCGGAGAAATACCATATTTAAAGGGGCACATAAAGTGTATCATAGATACAGGTGCGAGCCATTCCATATTAAATCCAGGTATATGTAATCCGTCATGGACACATCAAATCCAACCCATATCCATAAAAACTCTAGAAAATAAAATATTTACTGATAAAAAAGCCAGAATACCAACTTTTAAAGAGTTTGGAAACTCCTTGGAATACTTAGATCTTTACATCATCCAATTTCACGATTTCTATAATGGGCTTATTGGAAATGATATTTTAAGACCGTTAAACGCTTCTATCGACTATCGAACAAACACCATAACTATTGGTGAATCAACACTCCAAATGTATTTCCAAAATAAAAATAATAACAAGTATAACCATAAGATACAAGTAACACCTAAAACTGAACTCATATATTTTAGAGAAGAAAATGACAATATTGGAATTGTCAACGAAGGAATATTAGAGGTCGAAAATGATGAAGTAGAAATAAATCTTACTTCCACTCAAAATAATATATTCACGCAGAAGGTAGATCACGAAAATTTTAGCATAATCGAAAATAAAGAATTTAAACCATTGAACGACCAAATTAGAATAGGACACTTGAACCCTGAAGAAAGATCACAAGTATTACAAATAATAAATAGAAATCATAATATTTTTTATCAAGAAAATGATAGACTTTCATTTACTTCCGCAATAAAACATAAAATTAGGACTACAAACAATATACCCATATTCTCTAAGTCATATAGATACCCATACGTACATAAAAAGTAAGTTGCAGATCAAATCCAAGAGATGTTAGAAAATAAGATAATTAGGAATAGCAGTTCTCCCCATTCAGCCCCAATTTGGATCGTGCCAAAGAAGGCCGATGCCAGTGGAAAACCAAAGTGGAGACTTGTAATCGATTATCGTAAACTGAACGAAGTAGCGATCGATGACAAGTTCAAATCCCGAACATAGACGAGATACTTCAAAAACTGGGAAGAAGCCAGTATTTCACTGCACTCGATCTGGCAAAAGGTTTTCACCAAATCGAGATAGAGGAAGAAGATATCCACAAAACCGATTTTAGTGTCGAAGGAGGACACTACGAATTTTACCCAGCATAAATACACTAGAATGTGATAATGTTACAATAAAAAGTACTACTTCTTCAATTAATATGTATAAAAGCCAAATAGTTATAATGAAAACAACCTCTGGATCATTAAGAATAAAAAATAAATCTGTTTATAAGAATAAAAGAAAATTAATTTCTATGAGCTTAACGCTATTCTTATTCAAGATGAATTTTATACAAAGTTCAAAAATGTTTATGAAGAACTATTTTCAAATAACACAAATTTTAAGGTACTTAGATGTACACTCATGACAGAAGACATAGAAGATGGAAATCGGAAACCGAAATTATTAAAAATGAACACCTTAATAAAAACTATAGAGGAATTCAGGCGATTTATGAGGAATTAATTACGCGAATTTACAATCCGAAATTGAAACAAAGAATAACTCAGTTCATAAATAATTGTGAAATTTGCAACTTAGAAAAATATGACAGGAAACCTCCAAAGATCCCTTATAAAATTACGGAAACCCCACATAAACCTCTCGAAATATTACAATCGACAAATTTTCCAAATTCCCTTTTGCATTTCAAATAAACGATACTGATAATCAATACCTATGGGAAAATAAATAAAATTATCGTCGACAACGAATTAGGATTTAAGGCTATACCAATGCAGGAATTTTTGAAAAAAGAGAACATAGATATTCACTATACCTCAAATAGTAATCATACGTCCAACGCTGACATAGAAAGACTTCATAACACAATCAATGAGCACATACGTTTGCTAAGACATGATAGAGAAAACAAAGACGAAAGTATGGAAGATAAAATGATTAGAATAATAGGTTTTTATAACAATACCATACCTAGCACGACCGGCATCAAGCCGATTGATTTTGTAAATGGCAAAGTTCATGAGAGTAGATATATAGAAATTCGTGATCTTATAAACGCAAAAAAAGAAAAATATACTCAGAAGTTAAATGAAAACCGGAAAGATTTTGAACTGGAAAGCGGACCAAATTTTATTAAAGAGATAAGAGGTGGAAAAAACCATAGAAAATATAGGAAAGTTAATGCAGAAGAAATAGACGACGACCACATACAGACGACAGAAACTGGACATAAATACTATAAAACTCACGTTAGACCTACGAAGAAATACCAAGACAAATATAATCCCAAAATCAAGGCAACAATTAAATAAATATATTTTTGTTTTAGATGAGCAATAAGCCTATAAAGCTTAACCATTCTGATGTTCTCATAGATTTAGAAAACAATATTTATAGTACATATGTTAAGGATAATTTAAAAAGAAATCTTGTAAAAATTAATGATAATTGTTTAAATAATATACTAAACTTTGAAGAAGCTAACTGTAAAACGCAAACATCAAATACACAAGAAATAATCGAAATAATTCCCGGAATATTGATACTTAAGCACTTTAACAATACAATATCCCATAATTGCAAGAAAGCTAAATTGGAAACTACGAGAAATTGTTTAATCAAATTTGAAAATTGTGAAATAAACATATTGAATAAAACTTTTACCAATGTAAAAATAAAATTTTACGATAAAATTATCTTACCTAATCTTATAACATAAATCAAAGACACTAGTAATACAACACTAGCAGACATAAAAATTGAATCCTTATATCTAAAACAAATAGAATACGAAAAAACACTACAACAAGCACTACATACAGATAAAAATTCAAGAATAATTAGTTATAGTATAGATATCTTAACTATCATAGCAATATGTATCTTAGTTACTTTCATATACATCTTTAAGAACAGACAAACAACATATTATATATCCCAAACCTGCAGCTAAAAAATGAAACCATTATAAACCACCCTATAATAAAAAATAGTTTAAAAAAACTAAAAAACACGCTTTTATTGCCAATCGAACTAAAAAGTATAAAATAAATTTTAATGACATAGAGACCTATAATGAAGTAATAGCAAATCGAACGATCAGTCATAGTCAACTACCTCAGAACAGAATTAAAACAAAAATTAAGATACAAATAGAATAATTCAAATTAGA
>JAYXIM010024521.1:0-57615 GCA_037575425.1 Anastrepha fraterculus | reverse complement strand
GCACACCTCAAGGTTGTGTCCTCTCCCCTCTCCTCTGGATTTTGGCGGTAAGCTCGCTATTGCTGACCTTGGAGAGAGGAGGTTGCCACGTCACTGCATACACAGATGACCTAGCAATTGCTGTTAAAGGCAGATTCTTCTTCTTCTTAATTGGCGCGATAACCGCTTACGCAATTTTGGCCGAGATTAACAAAGCGCGCCAGTCGTCTCTTTCTCGTGCTAACCGGCGCCAATTGGACACACCAAGTGAAGCCAAGTCCTTCTCCACCTGATCTTTCCAACGCAGAGGAGGCCTTCCTCTGCTACCACCAGCTGGTACCGCATCGAATATTTTCAAAGCCGGAGCGTTTGTATCCATTCGGACGACATGACCCAGCCAATGAAGCCGCTGGATCTTTATTCGCTGCGCTATGTCTATGTCGTCGTAAAGCTCATACAGCTCATCGTTCCATCGTCTACGATATTCGCCGTTGCCAACGTGCAAAGGTCCAAAAATCTTACGCAGAATCTTTCTCTCGAACACTCCAAGCGTCGCTTCATCGGATGTTGTCATCGTCCAAGCTTCTGCGCCATACGTTAGGACGGGCATGATGAGAGTCTTGTAGAGTGTTAGTTTTGTTCGTCGAGAGAGGACTTTACTGCTCAATTGCCTACTTAGTCCAAAGTAGCACTTGTTGGCAAGAGAGATTCTACGTTGGATTTCAAGGCTGACATTATTATCGGTGTTAATGCTGGTTCCTAAATACACGAAGTCTTTTACAACCTCGAAATTATAACTGTCAACAGTGACGTGGGTGCCGATACGCGAGTGCGCCGACTGTTTGTTTGAAGACAGGAGGTACTTCGTTTTGTCCTCGTTCACCACCAAACCCATTCGCTTAGCCTCTTTATCCAGTTTGGAGAAGGCAGAACTAACAGCGCGGTTGTTAAGGCCGATGATGTCAATATCATCGGCATACGCCAACAATTGTACGCTCTTATAAAATATTGTGTCTGAGCGATTAAGTTCTGCGGCTCGTACGATGCTCTCCAACATCAGGTTAAAGAAGTCACACGACAGCGAGTCACCTTGTCTGAAACCTCGTTTGGTATCAAACGGCTCGGAGAGGTCCTTCCCAATTCTGACGGCGCTGCTGGTGTTGAGTAACGTCATCTTACATAGCCGTATTAGTTTTGCGGGGATACCAAATTCAGACATCGCGGCATACAGGTAACTCCTTTCCGTACTGTCGAATGCAGCTTTGAAGTCGACGAAAAGATGGTGTGTGTCGATTCTCCTTTCATGGGTCTTTTCCACGATTTGGCGTATTGTGAATATTTGGTCGATGGTAGACTTTCCAGGTCTGAAGCCACACTGATAAGGTCCAATCAGTTGGTTGACGGTGGGCTTCAGCCTTTCACACAATACGCTCGCTAGAACCTTATAGGCGATATTTAGAAGACTAATCCCGCGATAATTGGCACAAATTGCGGGATCGCCCTTCTTGTGGATTGGGCAGAGCACACTTAAATTCCAATCGGCAGGCATGCTTTCATCCGACCATATTCTGCATAGGAGCTGATGCATGCACCTTACCAGCTCCTCGCCGCCATGCTTGAATAGCTCAGCCGGCAGTCCGTCGGCGCCCGCGGCTTTGTTGTTCTTTAGCCGTGATATTGCTATTCTCACCTCGTCATGGTCGGGTAACGGAACGACAATTCCGTCGCCAACGATTGGGGTATCGGGATCTTCACATTCTCTATGACATGCGCAGCTGTCACCGTTTAACAGGTCCGAGAAGTGTTCCCTCCATAATTTAAGATTGCTCTGTACGTCAGTCACCAGATCGCCGTCTTTGTTCTTACAGGACAACGCCCCGGTCTTAAAACCTTCTGTAAGCCGCCGAACTTTCTGGTAAAATTTTCGGGCGTTGTTCCTATTGGCCAGCATCTCAAGCTCCTCGCACTCACGTATTTCGGCCTCTCGTTTCTTCTGTCGGATAATACGTCTCTCTTCCTTTTTCAGCTCTCTGTAGCGATCCCACATGGCTCGCGTTGCGCCCGATCGCAGCGTGGCTCTATAGGCGGCATCTTTTCTTTCGGCGGCAGCATGACATTCCTCGTCGTACCAATTGTTTTTTCGGGCTCGCCGGAATCCGATTTCTTCTTCGGCGGCGGTACGTAGGGAACGAGAAATGTTGCTCCATTGCTCGCGCATGCCGGTGTGTTGGGCAGTGCTCTCCGAGAGCAGGAGTGAGAGTCGAGTGGCGAATCTTCTGGCTGTCTGTTGTGATTGCAGCTTTTCGATGTCGAACATTCTTTGCGTAGATAGATGTACGTTTTTTGCTGCACAGAGGCGTGTGCGCAGTTTGGCTGCAACAAGGTAATGATCCGAGTCGATGTTGGCTCCTCGGATCGTACGTACATCTAATACACTAGAAGCGTGTCTTCCATCTATCACAACATGATCGATCTGGTTTCGCGTTTTTCGATCAGGAGACAGCCAGGTAGCTTGGTGTATCTTTTTATGCTGGAATCTGGTGCTGCAGACTACCATGTTTCGGGCCCCGGCGAAGTCGATCAGCCTCTGTCCGTTACCGGATGTTTCGTTGTGTAGGCTGAATTTTCCGACTGTGGGACCAAAAATTCCTTCCTTGCCCACCCTGGCGTTGAAGTCGCCAAGCACGATTTTTATGTCGTGGCGGGGGCAGCGCTCATAGGAACGTTCCAAGCGCTCATAGAAAGAATCCTTGGTCGCATCGTCCTTCTCTTCCGTCGGGGCGTGGGCGCAAATTAGCGAGATGTTAAAAAATCGCGCTTTGATGCGGATTGTTGCGAGACGCTCGTCCACCGGAGTGAACGACAGTACTTGGCGACGAAGTCTCTCTCCCACAACAAATCCGACACCGAATTTGCGCTCCTTTACATGGCAGCTGCAGTAGACGTCGCAAGGTCCTATGTTTTTCTTACCTTGCCCCGTCCATCGCATCTCTTGGATGGCAGTGATGTCAGCCTTTACTCTCACGAGGACATCAACCAGCCGGGCAGAGGCACCTTCCCCATTAAGGGACCGGACATTCCAGGTGCATGCCCTCAAATCGTATTCCTTATTTCGTTTGCAGGGGTCGTGATCAGTGTTGGAAGTTCTCATCCGAGGCTTTGTTGCTGTTTTCATTGGGGGGGTTTTTTAAGTGGCGGGTCCCAAACCCAGCGCACAACCAGCTATGCTGGGATGCTTCGCCTTCTCACTTTAGCTCACTCCCGAACGGGTGTTCGGAAGCTAACCAGAGGATACGTGGGCTAATCCCGGACGTTGTGAGCTGCTTGAACCATATGTAGAAGAATCGTCCTGGCCATTCCCAAGTGAATGGCGATCAGTAACTTTCCCCACTTGCGTGGACTTCTACACATGGAACCATCCACCAAGGCAGATTAGTCCAGTCAAAAGAGACGAAAAAAATAGCCAACTTCATAATTTTAGGAGGATGCGAGTTTATGGTTTTATTATGTAAAGCCCATCACTGTGAACTTAAATTTGAGTTTTCGGGGTCGGGGGTTGTGTCCCGCGGCCGCCATCTTGGAAATAAGGGTGCAACTAGTTTTTGCGATTATCTCGTGAATTTCGAAAGTTACGAAAATTTTGTAAAATACTTTTTTGTAGATAATAATATTATCTACAACTTTCATTCAAAACTTTTTTTTGTAAAATTAATAATAAAAAAGTTATAAACAAAATTACGCGAAAAATTGAGGGATCAATTGTTTTAAAGCGTAATAACTTCTTTTTTATAGATTTTATGGAAAATATACTTTAGAGCTTTTTTATAGAGCATTCTTTTGTGAACATTTTTGTCTATAAGTTTTTTCCGCTATCTTTATTTAGTCGTATGATTTTGAGCTGCTAAGCGGAGCAACCAACACATTAGCGAAGCGCGTACATGATTACACAGGCCGACAAAATTTAACCAACATTCAGACCCAGAAACCAGACTATATATTTCCGAAGGTTTATGATGCGCTGAATCCAAATCTGGCCTCAGAATTGCTCTTTCTGCTCTGGTTTTCGAGATATCCTAACCTAAAAGTGCAAAAAACTCCATTTTTGCCCATATTTGAGGTTATGTACCCTTGCAGATGTTTTCTTTTACCAAAATTAAAGGATGGCATCTTTAAACACAAGCCTTCTTTTTTCAAATGGCGTTTTGTTTGCTCAAATATCATTTTTTTTCGCAGAGATATCGCATTTTGAAAATTTCATGTTTCGAAATTTTCCTACACCTGAAAATCGATTGAGATAACATAGACATGATATAGTCGATTACTAATTTTCTTGGGCTTGAGGGCCTGATATATATGGATTAATAGTATGTAAATTTGGAGTTTGTGGGTAAGCCTGCTTACGGTTAAGTGGGTTAGCCTGCTCGCGGTATGATAGGGGTGGTTTCTAGGGGTTAGGGCTGTGTGTGACACACTTATGGTGTGAGACAAAATTTTAAGAAAAATAAGACTCAATTCAAGAAAATTAGTAATCGACTATATCATGTCTATGTTATCTCAATCGATTTTCAGGTGTAGGAAAATTTCGAAACATGACCTTTGTCACAATGAATAGAGAGGAAGTTCTGGATATCACCCTGGCTTCCGACATGTTTTCCAACTACGTTAGGAGATGGCGCGTTTCAAACGAAAACTCGTTCTCAGACCATCGAATTTGAAATCGACATTAGATCCCCTCAAGTCGGAAAGTTTAGAAATATACGAAAAACCGACTGGGGAGTTTACAATAATAAACTAAAAACTTTATTGCCAAAGATAGCCCCCAAAGACCCCACTACAAGTGGGGAGCTGGATAAATTGGTTAATCAGGTAACTAAAGCAATGAATATCTCTTTAGCAGCTAGTTGCCGGCTATCAGACCCAGTGGAAAGTCCAAACCACCTTGGTGGACCAAGCAACTAACCTCGCTACAAAAACACCATAGAACGTTATTCAACTTCGCCAAGGCCACGAGAAGGTCAGAGGACTGGCAAGCCTATAAGGCTGAACTGAAAAAGTATAAGAAAGCAGTCAGAACTGCGCAACGGAAATCTTGGCAAAATTATTGCAAAGGAATTGAGGAAACTTCAGAAGCGGTCAGATTAAGAAAAGTTCTTTCAAAGACGCCATGTAACCTAGGCTATCTACAAGGTCAAGGGAATACATGGACTACGTGAAGTAAGGAATCATTAGGTCTTCTACTAGATACACACTTCCCTGGAAACAAGCCGGTGGAACAAAATGATTCTGTTAATCATGAAAGGCAATCCAACTTAGGAAGTCTATTAGTCACAAACGCAAAGATTAAATGGGCTATCAACACTTTTGGTCCTTATAAAACATATAAGGATTTGCAGATATCACGGGATATTGCCTCATCGTTTATTAAAATCATCATTAGAAGTTGTCTTAACATGGGCTACATTCCGCTAGGATGGAGAGAGACAAAAGTCTCTTTCATACCCAAGGCAGGCAGGTCCTCACACACTAACCCCAAAGACTTCAGACCCATTAGTCTTTCCTCCTCAAAATTCTAGAGAGGATAGTGGACGAGTACATACGGGTGGCTATACCAATAAATAAATTCTCCCGGGCGCTGCATGCTTACACTAAGGGGAAATCTACAGAAACCGCCTTACACTCGCTTGTCGGGTTGGTGGGAAAATGTTTATCAGGTAAAGAGTTTGCCATGGTTGCCTTCGTAGATATAGAAGGTACCTTCAACAAGGCGAACGCTATAGTAGATGCTTTGGAAGACTTTGGAGTTGAACCACACGTTGTTGCCTTGATAGAAGCAATACTCGTCAGAAGGAAGGTAACGGCAAACTTAGGCAGCACTAACCTAAGCAGACAGGTCTGCAGAGGCACACCTCAAGGTTGTGTCCTCTCCCCTCTCCTCTGGATTTTGGCGGTAAGCTCGCTATTGCTGACCTTGGAGAGAGGAGGTTGCCACGTCACTGCATACACAGATGACCTAGCAATTGCTGTTAAAGGCAGATTCTTCTTCTTCTTAATTGGCGCGATAACCGCTTACGCAATTTTGGCCGAGATTAACAAAGCGCGCCAGTCGTCTCTTTCTCGTGCTAACCGGCGCCAATTGGACACACCAAGTGAAGCCAAGTCCTTCTCCACCTGATCTTTCCAACGCAGAGGAGGCCTTCCTCTGCTACCACCAGCTGGTACCGCATCGAATATTTTCAAAGCCGGAGCGTTTGTATCCATTCGGACGACATGACCCAGCCAATGAAGCCGCTGGATCTTTATTCGCTGCGCTATGTCTATGTCGTCGTAAAGCTCATACAGCTCATCGTTCCATCGTCTACGATATTCGCCGTTGCCAACGTGCAAAGGTCCAAAAATCTTACGCAGAATCTTTCTCTCGAACACTCCAAGCGTCGCTTCATCGGATGTTGTCATCGTCCAAGCTTCTGCGCCATACGTTAGGACGGGCATGATGAGAGTCTTGTAGAGTGTTAGTTTTGTTCGTCGAGAGAGGACTTTACTGCTCAATTGCCTACTTAGTCCAAAGTAGCACTTGTTGGCAAGAGAGATTCTACGTTGGATTTCAAGGCTGACATTATTATCGGTGTTAATGCTGGTTCCTAAATACACGAAGTCTTTTACAACCTCGAAATTATAACTGTCAACAGTGACGTGGGTGCCGATACGCGAGTGCGCCGACTGTTTGTTTGAAGACAGGAGGTACTTCGTTTTGTCCTCGTTCACCACCAAACCCATTCGCTTAGCCTCTTTATCCAGTTTGGAGAAGGCAGAACTAACAGCGCGGTTGTTAAGGCCGATGATGTCAATATCATCGGCATACGCCAACAATTGTACGCTCTTATAAAATATTGTGTCTGAGCGATTAAGTTCTGCGGCTCGTACGATGCTCTCCAACATCAGGTTAAAGAAGTCACACGACAGCGAGTCACCTTGTCTGAAACCTCGTTTGGTATCAAACGGCTCGGAGAGGTCCTTCCCAATTCTGACGGCGCTGCTGGTGTTGAGTAACGTCATCTTACATAGCCGTATTAGTTTTGCGGGGATACCAAATTCAGACATCGCGGCATACAGGTAACTCCTTTCCGTACTGTCGAATGCAGCTTTGAAGTCGACGAAAAGATGGTGTGTGTCGATTCTCCTTTCATGGGTCTTTTCCACGATTTGGCGTATTGTGAATATTTGGTCGATGGTAGACTTTCCAGGTCTGAAGCCACACTGATAAGGTCCAATCAGTTGGTTGACGGTGGGCTTCAGCCTTTCACACAATACGCTCGCTAGAACCTTATAGGCGATATTTAGAAGACTAATCCCGCGATAATTGGCACAAATTGCGGGATCGCCCTTCTTGTGGATTGGGCAGAGCACACTTAAATTCCAATCGGCAGGCATGCTTTCATCCGACCATATTCTGCATAGGAGCTGATGCATGCACCTTACCAGCTCCTCGCCGCCATGCTTGAATAGCTCAGCCGGCAGTCCGTCGGCGCCCGCGGCTTTGTTGTTCTTTAGCCGTGATATTGCTATTCTCACCTCGTCATGGTCGGGTAACGGAACGACAATTCCGTCGCCAACGATTGGGGTATCGGGATCTTCACATTCTCTATGACATGCGCAGCTGTCACCGTTTAACAGGTCCGAGAAGTGTTCCCTCCATAATTTAAGATTGCTCTGTACGTCAGTCACCAGATCGCCGTCTTTGTTCTTACAGGACAACGCCCCGGTCTTAAAACCTTCTGTAAGCCGCCGAACTTTCTGGTAAAATTTTCGGGCGTTGTTCCTATTGGCCAGCATCTCAAGCTCCTCGCACTCACGTATTTCGGCCTCTCGTTTCTTCTGTCGGATAATACGTCTCTCTTCCTTTTTCAGCTCTCTGTAGCGATCCCACATGGCTCGCGTTGCGCCCGATCGCAGCGTGGCTCTATAGGCGGCATCTTTTCTTTCGGCGGCAGCATGACATTCCTCGTCGTACCAATTGTTTTTTCGGGCTCGCCGGAATCCGATTTCTTCTTCGGCGGCGGTACGTAGGGAACGAGAAATGTTGCTCCATTGCTCGCGCATGCCGGTGTGTTGGGCAGTGCTCTCCGAGAGCAGGAGTGAGAGTCGAGTGGCGAATCTTCTGGCTGTCTGTTGTGATTGCAGCTTTTCGATGTCGAACATTCTTTGCGTAGATAGATGTACGTTTTTTGCTGCACAGAGGCGTGTGCGCAGTTTGGCTGCAACAAGGTAATGATCCGAGTCGATGTTGGCTCCTCGGATCGTACGTACATCTAATACACTAGAAGCGTGTCTTCCATCTATCACAACATGATCGATCTGGTTTCGCGTTTTTCGATCAGGAGACAGCCAGGTAGCTTGGTGTATCTTTTTATGCTGGAATCTGGTGCTGCAGACTACCATGTTTCGGGCCCCGGCGAAGTCGATCAGCCTCTGTCCGTTACCGGATGTTTCGTTGTGTAGGCTGAATTTTCCGACTGTGGGACCAAAAATTCCTTCCTTGCCCACCCTGGCGTTGAAGTCGCCAAGCACGATTTTTATGTCGTGGCGGGGGCAGCGCTCATAGGAACGTTCCAAGCGCTCATAGAAAGAATCCTTGGTCGCATCGTCCTTCTCTTCCGTCGGGGCGTGGGCGCAAATTAGCGAGATGTTAAAAAATCGCGCTTTGATGCGGATTGTTGCGAGACGCTCGTCCACCGGAGTGAACGACAGTACTTGGCGACGAAGTCTCTCTCCCACAACAAATCCGACACCGAATTTGCGCTCCTTTACATGGCAGCTGCAGTAGACGTCGCAAGGTCCTATGTTTTTCTTACCTTGCCCCGTCCATCGCATCTCTTGGATGGCAGTGATGTCAGCCTTTACTCTCACGAGGACATCAACCAGCCGGGCAGAGGCACCTTCCCCATTAAGGGACCGGACATTCCAGGTGCATGCCCTCAAATCGTATTCCTTATTTCGTTTGCAGGGGTCGTGATCAGTGTTGGAAGTTCTCATCCGAGGCTTTGTTGCTGTTTTCATTGGGGGGGTTTTTTAAGTGGCGGGTCCCAAACCCAGCGCACAACCAGCTATGCTGGGATGCTTCGCCTTCTCACTTTAGCTCACTCCCGAACGGGTGTTCGGAAGCTAACCAGAGGATACGTGGGCTAATCCCGGACGTTGTGAGCTGCTTGAACCATATGTAGAAGAATCGTCCTGGCCATTCCCAAGTGAATGGCGATCAGTAACTTTCCCCACTTGCGTGGACTTCTACACATGGAACCATCCACCAAGGCAGATTAGTCCAGTCAAAAGAGACGAAAAAAATAGCCAACTTCATAATTTTAGGAGGATGCGAGTTTATGGTTTTATTATGTAAAGCCCATCACTGTGAACTTAAATTTGAGTTTTCGGGGTCGGGGGTTGTGTCCCGCGGCCGCCATCTTGGAAATAAGGGTGCAACTAGTTTTTGCGATTATCTCGTGAATTTCGAAAGTTACGAAAATTTTGTAAAATACTTTTTTGTAGATAATAATATTATCTACAACTTTCATTCAAAACTTTTTTTTGTAAAATTAATAATAAAAAAGTTATAAACAAAATTACGCGAAAAATTGAGGGATCAATTGTTTTAAAGCGTAATAACTTCTTTTTTATAGATTTTATGGAAAATATACTTTAGAGCTTTTTTATAGAGCATTCTTTTGTGAACATTTTTGTCTATAAGTTTTTTCCGCTATCTTTATTTAGTCGTATGATTTTGAGCTGCTAAGCGGAGCAACCAACACATTAGCGAAGCGCGTACATGATTACACAGGCCGACAAAATTTAACCAACATTCAGACCCAGAAACCAGACTATATATTTCCGAAGGTTTATGATGCGCTGAATCCAAATCTGGCCTCAGAATTGCTCTTTCTGCTCTGGTTTTCGAGATATCCTAACCTAAAAGTGCAAAAAACTCCATTTTTGCCCATATTTGAGGTTATGTACCCTTGCAGATGTTTTCTTTTACCAAAATTAAAGGATGGCATCTTTAAACACAAGCCTTCTTTTTTCAAATGGCGTTTTGTTTGCTCAAATATCATTTTTTTTCGCAGAGATATCGCATTTTGAAAATTTCATGTTTCGAAATTTTCCTACACCTGAAAATCGATTGAGATAACATAGACATGATATAGTCGATTACTAATTTTCTTGGGCTTGAGGGCCTGATATATATGGATTAATAGTATGTAAATTTGGAGTTTGTGGGTAAGCCTGCTTACGGTTAAGTGGGTTAGCCTGCTCGCGGTATGATAGGGGTGGTTTCTAGGGGTTAGGGCTGTGTGTGACACACTTATGGTGTGAGACAAAATTTTAAGAAAAATAAGACTCAATTCAAGAAAATTAGTAATCGACTATATCATGTCTATGTTATCTCAATCGATTTTCAGGTGTAGGAAAATTTCGAAACATGAAATTTTCAAAATGCGATATCTCTGCGAAAAAAAATGATATTTGAGCAAACAAAACGCCATTTGAAAAAAGAAGGCTTGTGTTTAAAGATGCCATCCTTTAATTTTGGTAAAAGAAAACATCTGCAAGGGTACATAACCTCAAATATGGGCAAAAATGGAGTTTTTTGCACTTTTAGGTTAGGATATCTCGAAAACCAGAGCAGATAGAGCAATTCTGAGACCAGATTTGGATTCAGCGCATCATAAACCTTCGGAAATATATAGTCTGGTTTCTGGGTCTGAATGTTGGTTAAATTTTGTCGGCCTGTGTAATCATGTACGCGCTTCGCTAATGTGTTGGTTGCTCCGCTTACCAGCTCAAAATCATACGACTAAATAAAGATAGCGGAAAAAACTTATAGACAAAAATGTTCACAAAAGAATGCTCTATAAAAAAGCTCCAAAGTATATTTTCCATAAAATCTATAAAAAAGAAGTTATTACGCTTTAAAACAATTGATCCCTTAATTTTTCGCGTAATTTTGTTTATAACTTTTTTATTATTAGTTTTACAAAAAAAAGTTTTGAATGAAAGTTGTAGATAATATTATTATCTACAAAAAAGTATTTTACAAAATTTTCGTAACTTTCGAAATTCACGAGATAATCGCAAAAACTAGTTGCACCCTTATTTCCAAGATGGCGGCCGCGGGACACAACCCCCGACCCCGAAAACTCAAATTTAAGTTCACAGTGATGGGCTTTACATAATAAAACCATAAACTCGCATCCTCCTAAAATTATGAAGTTAAATCCTCTTTTGACTGGACTAGATATCCTAACACCCTCATAGACATTCTGCGCTCTAACATGGCCACGCTTAGGAGCTGTACTGAGAGTAGGGGGCTCGCTATAAATCCCGAAAAACTGAAATAATTCTCTTCACAAGGAAACATAGGCTTCCTATAATCTGGTTTTCAAGGGTGTGGAGATTCCTTTAAGAGAGAATGTCAAGTACTTAGGACTCATATTAGATAGGAAACTAACATGGAAACCTAATATTGAGGAAAGAGTAAAAAAGGCCAACGTTGCATTATATACTTGCAAAAGAGCGGTCGGTATTAAATGGGGGTTAACACCTTGCGTTACTCATTGGCTATATACTTCGGTAGTTAGACCAATCTTAATATATAGAATTCTTGTATGGTGGCCATCTACTCTAAAGGCGATTTACGCTAAAATCATGAGTAAGGTCCAAAGAACAGCTCTATTGTGCATCTCTGGCGCTTTAAGGACTACCCCAAACAAGGCGCTAGAAGTGCTAATCAATTTGTCTGCACTAAATCTCGTAGGGAAAAACGTGGCCGCCGCCTCGGCGCTTAGACTCAAAAGTATGGCGCTATGGAAAGAACGGCGGCTTGGCCACGCCTGTATTTTGCACACTCTGAACAGTCGCAAACAAGAAATAGACTATTCTACTCCTAGACTTACCTTCGACAAGCTCTTCAAGACAAGTATACCGTCAAGAAGGGAGTGGCAAACACCAAGGCTATGGAGAAGGGGCGAATTCAATTTTTCTACAGATGGTGATAAAGCTAGACGATAAAGTTGGCTATGGAGTATTTTCGAAAGAATTAGGACTGGAACTATCCGTTCGACTACCAGACTACTGCAGCGTCTATCAGGCAGAGGTTCTAGCCATAAAAAAAGTGGCTACATACCTAAATATGCATGCCGTAAACGACTATAAATATATTCTCGGATTGCCAAGCGGCCATTAAGTCAATGAATGCGGCTATACTATGATCAAAGGTTGCACAGGAATACCGAGCAGCCCTAAATGATTTTAGCGTCGTATTCCAGGTCAGCCTTATTTGGGTTCCGGGACACAGAGATATTGAGGGAAACTGTAAAGCTGATGAGCTAGCCAGAAAAGGTACTGCTCTTGAACTATTCCGTGATAAAAGTACCATTGGAATACCTTTGGGCACGAGTAAATTAATAGTAAAAAACAACATTACCCAAGAGGCCAATAGGTCATGGGAAGAAGAAGATACATGCGTAACAGCCAGGCTACTATGACCGCAAATAAACAAGAAAAGAACAAAGAAATTGCTTAGCCTCTCAAGAGAAGATATCTCGAAGGTCGTGGCTTGTGGCCGGTGACTCTGGCTATTTGGAAGGCATTCCTTGAGTCTAGGAATATTCTCCCATGAATATTGTAGAAGCTGTAGAGATGAGGAGGAAGAAGAAACAGAAGAGCACTTCCTTTGCAATTGTCAGCCTTAGCTAAAATCAGAGCAGGTTGGCTAGGTAAACACTTTTTTAGTTCTCTTACAGAACTATCTGGCACATGGATTACACCAATCCTGCGCTTCATAAGAGCCTCAAAATGGTTTCACGAAAGTAAATAAACAAGGTTCCCGTGTCGCACAGTGGTATTACAACGGACCTGTGAGGTCTAAGGGAGTTGGTCATACGGACCGACTACCACCAAAACCTAACCTAACGTGACCTCTAACTCCTTAGCTGTGATGGGCTCTGAAGCCAAATTCTTTAGCCACTATCTCTGCAGCTATCAAAGCCACGGTTACGAAACGGGTTTCTCTAACGCAAAAGCGGGCTTGGCAGGCTGAGAGAGGCTGGAGATGGAATAAACTGATGTTACCTGCCATGTCCGACCGACTATCGCAGTTCTTCCTGTCACTAAGCGGGGACTCTAGGCATAGACAGCTGGTGGGACTGATGACGGGCCACCTTCTATAGGCAAAGCACATGGAAAAGGAGGGCACCTCAGACAGTACACTCTGCCCAGCATGTGGAGAGAAGGATGAGGCGGCGGACCATTTTGTGTGCGACTGCCTTCGCTTGAATTTGGCTTGAGGTCTTTGGCACTGATGTGGTAAGAAGCAACCACCGTGGCTCCTTGGCACCACAAGATCTACTCAGATTTCTTCGGAGGTCGAGTAAATTTTTTAAAGAAAATTAAAAAGGGAGCCCGAGTGCAGTACAATGGACTTAAGTGTCTGAGTGCTGTACACGTTAGTCTGTTCCGACAAAAAAAAAACCCGCGGAGAAGACACTACACTTCTCATGCAAGTTCTGCGCTGTGCGCACAAAAAAATGGCGATTCGCTAAAAATTGTGTATATGGAAACATAGATACACTACAGCAAAAAAAGGAGCAATCTTGTTTCAAAGTAAATTTCTTACTTCACAACTATATTACTTATTTCGTACATGTTTTATTAATTGAATAATCCCATACGTAAAGAGATATCTTAATTAAGTATTAATGTTTTATTAAAGGACCAAAAGGAATGGATTTGGACTGCTCTTATTGAGCAGTAAGAAAAGTCGAAGACCTATAGTACAGATGTTTTAAGCTAACGGCGATTTTTTTACGTCCTTAGTGTACGATTTTGCGCATACTTGACACACACCAGCTAAAACAATCACCATTCGCTTCGACTGTCACCATTCTGTTGCGCATTTAGAAGACATACTTATGTATTTACATACATATTTATATACACATATATGAATATGGGCAGACGGCAAGAATGGTAGAAAGAACATTGCGCCCATCAGAGAGTACGTGACGTCACGTTTGCTGAGTTGTGCAGTATTGCCAACCATTTGCTCTTCGCAATAAATTTAGTGCTTTTTTATACCGAAAATGCGAAAATTTAGAAGTCTCGTGTTTGTTTCTTTTTTTTTAATTCAAATCTACCGAAACTTTAAGTTAAAAAACAAACTATATTATTAAACAAAAAAAAGGTTAAAAAAGGTCACTCTGAGAAGATTTTAGTGCTAATGCAAATTTTTTTACTCTTATAAAATTTGATAATTTGAAAGTGCAAATTTAATTTTTGGCTTCATTTAAGGTTATGCAAAAATATTAAATGCCTCTCTCTCAACTCTTCTTAAGATTGAAAACCTTTTTACACATTTTAAAAAGCCTTTGAATTTATTGAATGCGAATTAAAACCATTGAGGTGTAATCGTTTCTTCCGGTCATCAATCCTTAGTGAGACATAGGACATTAAGAGTTATATTCATTGTAAAAATAAACAAGAAAATTCCAGAAAATACTAAAGAAACCATACTGACATTTTTACAAAAGGAGTACCTTATCTAGTTACATAACTTCAAATATAGCAAAAAAGTCGTTCCCTTAACAAAAGAGTCTCGCTTAACAAAAAAACCTCATAAATTAAATTATACATAAGCATAACACATTTATTTAAAAAAACGCACATTTTAAAGACAATTTGTCACGCATACAAAGTTCTTTAAGTGATTCAATAAAAATTTGTTGGGTTATTTTCTTTGAATGGGCTTTTTAGTGCGTTTTTATATCCAAAGCTAGGCAACACTGCAGTAGCGAGAGAGAGATTCGACTGCCGAAAGCAGAAGAACACCAACAACACCTGCAATCGCGGGCAATGCCACCAAATGTTAAAAAAAGTAAAGATAAATAAAACTGAGTGAATTATTTAAATAATTATTAAAAAATGTATATTTTACAAAATTATAAATATGACATTTTAATTAGAACAGCTAGAAAAATGTCATGAAGAAAGAACTAAAACTCCGAGACTAAATAACAAAAAAAAAAATGCTAAATCAAGTTACGAAAATGGTAATCTGGCCATACTGGAGCTAAAATCACGTAACTAGTTGTCAAATTCGCTGAGCGCAAAGTAACGGGACCACGATAGGCGCCATCTCATTATTCTTTCCATCATGGGCAGACGGAGGCACTTGCGAAAACGAAAATTGACGGTTCACCAAATACATATGTATTTTTGTCTTTCTGGAGAAAAGTAGGCTTTGGACGGCTCAAGCGCATGAGGGAAGATGTGTGGGGTTCATTTTATGAATGCAATCAGTTGTGTGAGTGTGGCGAGGTTGACGATTGTCCCTTCGGGTTTTGCAATCGGTTGCGTGTGTGTGACGCGAAGCTCAGGATTTTTCACATTTCTTTTGAAATTTTGAAGTGTGCACATGAGCAGACAGATGACAATATTAAGCAACACATTTATTGAGGCAGGCCCATAGACTTATCTACTAGTGCTTTTCCTAATGTAATTATATGGAAATATATTTATATGAATATAATAATTGTGTATTTATAATTATACATAATAATATTTTTAATAAATAATTTATTGAGTATAAAGATTTGTTGAAAAAATAAGAGCGATGAAAGTGTGAAAAAAATCTTCCTCTCCTCTCTTCTTTTTAAGCACAAATGAAAACCATACATGGCAATCATTTTTTTCCTCTGTTCACTTACCAACGAAAAGCGTGAAACTAAAATCGTCAACCAATTCACACGTGTGAGGCGAAATGAGTTTGAACCGATTGTTTCGATTTGTTTTCCGTTTGTGGCCTGCATTAAACAGTGACAATTCGGCAACGCACCTGCTTGTTTCGCATTTTTTTGTGTATACGAGCAAAGACATGGTTCTTGGCAACTAGAACTCGTTACGATGTTTTCGTTTCCTCTTTTTTCACCCGATCGACCGCATCAAGAGGTCCGTTTACAGCATATTGGGTGATTGTGACTCTATCTTATTATTTACTAAATGCCTTAATACCCTCATGAGCATCGTGGAGCCTTATTTAAAAAGTTTTTCTGTGTAAATGTCTGACTCCTTTAAAAATGCGTACTTCGCTGGTCGGTTGATCATCAAGTTTTACCGCTGCTGTCTGATTCCAGTAAAGATTTTTTATACAACGGATTTCTTTTTCGTATGTATGCAGTTTCTGCAAAATTTCTAGCAGCTTATCGGTTTTTCGGCATGTCGAAGGCTTTTTCGTAATTCAAGAAGCACAAAAAAACATCCTTGTGCACATCTGTGCAATTTTGCACTAATACCGAAATTCACCAAACTGAAATTCACCAGCAGCAACTCCACATTGCTTATTCGGTTCGTAAATAATTTTTAAAAATATTTTAAGCCCGTGATTCATCAAACTTATAAGCCTGTATTCGTACCATTTTTTTGCTCTTTGTTTTTTTGGTATTGGTATAAAAATCAATGTTAGCCAATCTTTCGGATATTTACCAGGGTCATATACATATGTATGTATATAAAAAAAATTGGTAGGAGTAACTTCAAGCATTGAGTAAGTAATAAAAGATTGTGACTCTATATCTCGAACAAAAATTATTCTGTATGGGTACTAGCATCCCACTTCCACTCAAACACGGTGCGCGACTCAGTTTTGCGAAGTATGACAATAGTTCGGGATTATGTGGACTGAGCAGGAAATTGAAAAATATGGCATGTTGCGGTGCAAATACGGCATATGTTTTAGAGGTCAGTTGATGTGTGAGTTCGATATGTAAGTTCGTTGCAATTTCTTGAACGCGCCTGCGATGTTTTATTGCTTCTCTGAATTACTCTATAATTGCTTTTACAAGATTCGTAAATGCATCAGGTTCAAATCCTTAGACCGGCATCTCTGTACATTCACTTTTTATTTTTTATTTATATTTTACGTTTTTAACCCTAGAATCGTAATATACGTAAATTTTACGTGTATGTCGCAAAAAAAAGTCAGTTACACTTTACCGTTTGGCGCTATCGCTACGACCTCTTGGCAGTGCTTCCTTTGTTTTATTGTTGCATTAACAAGTGAATCATAAATCAGTTGTTACTTCGCGTTTAGCTTTAATCGTTCTTTAAAAAAAAGTGTGCACGTAAATTTTACGTGGTCTTAGCATTAACGTATACATTTTTGTACGTAAGTTTTACGTGGTCTTGTTATTAGCGTATAAATATTTGTAAATGAAACTTATGTTCCGTGCGGTTTTCAGGAGAAATAAAAGAAAATAATGGAAAACTCAAGTCGTTGCCTTGCGGATGCAGAAATAGAAGCCCTCCTGGACAGTATTGACAGCGATGTAAGCTTTACTGAGGACAACCTTGAAGAGGAAGTTGAGTTTGACAGTGATGATAGTTTGGAGGATCCAGACTACTCTCCTGAATTCCAGGAAAATACTTTTGAAGAGGAACTGATGAAAGCCGTGGAGTCCGCTCTAAATATGGCATCTGAAAAAAAAATAAAGGTCCCCGGCAAAAAAAAACAAAAGCCAGCACCAACTGTGCAGCTACAACTAAATGACATTGAAGATGTATCCAGTTCTAATCCACTTTTGGGAAGGAATGATCATGTTTGGAGTAGCAATCCAGTGCATCGTAGTAGCGGAAGAGCAATGGCTATGAATGTTGCTTATATTCGACCAGGTAAATATTATTAAAAGCGGATGTTTTTTAAACACTGTTATTAAAATAAAACATAAACTAGGTCCATATCCATTTTTTTTATAATTCACTTTAAGAAACATAAAACTTTGTATTTTCAATAAATAAAATCAAAACAGAAGATATATAAGTTTTTGTTGAACATTTATTTAAAATTTTTGTGTTGTACGTAAAATTGACGTATATTAGCATTAACGTAGGGTAAAATTATCTTACGATTCTAGGGTTAAAAATGTTCTCAAAAATATAAACGTTACTTTTAATTATGTTATTAAATTATTCATTAAAATATACGCATTAATGTAGATCACATATGTACATGCATATAGAATTGTTCGGAATTTGGAAAATGGTGATATTTTTGTTATGGCGAGTGCGTGCCGGTGTATATACATACTTATTTTTAATAATAATTTTTTATATCGGTACGGAGCAAGGAAGATGTTGTCGCAGCGAATAGTGTATGCATGTTTGCATGTGCGTTTGTTTTTCTACGTTCCCACGATGATATTTCATATGCACATATGTACATACATACATCTATGTCAACTAGCCAAGGAAGAGCTATCCGACCACATATCTGGTAGTAGCAGGTGTCCAGCCTACAAAAGAGCTTTAGCCAAAGCATCAACATGAGGAGTATGCAATTAAACTTAAATCATTGTGAGGCGGCTCAAGATTTATTGAAGCAGACGGTGATAGAGATGAAGGTTGACGTAGCAATAATCTCAGAGCCCTACAAGATTCCTTCGCGCAACGATTGGGTAGCAGATAGAACACGAAAAGCAGCAATATGGACTTGTGGTACCCACCCGTTTCAGAAAGCGGATCCAGTAGATGCGAGAAAGGGCTTCGTTTGGGTTCTTGTCAAAGGTTGCCATATTTGCAGCTGCTATGCACCCCCTAGCTGGACGATTCAGGAGTTCCGGGAGTTCCTAGATCATATTGTAGAGACTGCGAGAGGTCGTCACCCGGTCGTCATAGCCGGCGACTTTAACGCATGGGCAGTGGAATGGGGCAGTAGGAGAACGAACGCCAGAGGCGCGGCTTTATTGGAGGCGTTCGCTCCGCTAGATTTGGTCATAGCCAACGATGGAAGAAAAGCCACCTTTCAAAGAGATAGTAAGGAGTCCATAATAGACATCACTTTTACTAGTGGCTTCTTGGCTAGATGCGTCAAATGGAAGGTCAGCGAGCATTATACCCACAGCGACCATCAAGCCCTAATTATAGACATCCCGGAAGGAAAAGAAGACAACAATTATATCTCTGCTAGTAATTCTCTGCACCAAGCATGGAGACTGACAACACTGGATAAACCTCTATTCAACCTTGTATTAAACGAGGTCATAGAGCGCGTACAAGAAGAGAAATTGTGCAAGACATTATAGTAGCCTGCGAAGCATCGATGGCCCGGAAAGTAAAAGGCTGTCATCGGAAGCAAGTATACTGGTGGAATGACACAATCAAAGAACTAAGGGCGAAATGCTTCAGAGAGAGAAGGATCTGCCAAAGACTACGGAATACTGCGGAGCATCAAATTAGGCTGGCAAATTTTAAAAATTTTCGAAAGCAGCTAAAAAATGAGATCCGGCGAAGTAAAGCAGCCTCATTTAATCAGCTATGCAACGAGGCAGACAAAAACATATGGGGTAATGCATACAGAGTAGTAATGTCTAAAATTGTTAAAGCGCCGCAAGTAAAATGCCCTAACTTGCTAAATAATATAGTTCGGACCCTGTTCCCTCACCGCAAAACAGATCCAATGTCATACATTTCAGCATCTATAAATGACATTGATGATATAACACCTGAAGAAGTGGTACAAGCAGCAAAAATGATTGGAGATCGCAAAGCTCCCGGCCCGGATGGTATTCCGAACATAGCATTAAAAACAGCCATCCTGGAAAATCCCCAGACATTTGCTAGGGTGATGCAATTGTGTCTCGAGCAAGGCGTGTTCCCGAATGTCTGGAAGAGGCAAAGACTAGTGCTGCTCCCGAAGCCAGGGAAGCCACCAGGTATACCAGGATCCTACCGTCCCCTATGCCTCCTTGACACGATGGGCAAGCTTTTAGAGCGGCTTATTAACAACAGAATACAGCCGTACACTGAATGCGAGGCGGGACTATCCCCGTACCAGTATGGTTTCCGAAAGCGAAGGTCTACTACAGCGGCAATACAAAAGGTGGTCACGATTGCTACAGACGCGATCGCAGGCAAACGATGGAGAGGCGGTGATAAGCAATACTGCGCAGTAGTGACTTTAGATGTGAAAAACGCCTTCAACTCAGCTGACTGGGGGCACCTTCTGAAGGCACTTAAAAAGCTATCTGTTCCGGCATACATATATAATATTGTCAGAAACTATCTGAGCGATCGAGTTTTAGAATACGACACAGAAGGTGGAATAAAAAAGTATAAGATTACAGCAGGTGTGCCACAGGGCTCAGTGCTAGGCCCCACGCTTTGGAATATTATGTATGATGAAGTGTTCCGACTCCCATTTCCAACAGATGTACACATCGTTGGCTTTGCGGATGACATAGCTCTCGTAATTGTAGCTAAACTGGTGAGCGATATCGAAGTCAAAGCAAACACTGCAATTGCTACCGTAACAAACTGGCTGGATAGCGTAGGTTTATCCATTGCAGCGGAGAAAACGGAAGCGGTCCTCATCAGTACCCGCAAGAAACCAGAGATAGCCTCTTTCAGCATAGGCACACATAAATTTAAATCGTCTCGTCAGCTCAAATATCTGGGTGTTATAATTGACGACCGGCTCAGTTTTGGCCCACATGCGGAATATATAACCCACAAAGCATCAAGAATGTTCAGTGCGCTCTCTAGAATGCTCCCGAATGTGGGTGGGCCGAGAAGCAGCAAACGCAGGCTATTATCTAGCGTCATCGCATGCACCCTGCTATATGCAGCACCAGTATGGGCAAAATCCCTGAAGGTAAAAGCATATAGAAGACCGTACGAAGCCATTTACAGACTTTGCGCACTGAGGGTGATAAGCGCATATAAAACCACCTCTGACGAAGCGGCAATGGTGATCGCAGGCATGATTCCGATAGATATATTGGCGGAAGAAAGAGCGAGAGTGTTCGTGCAGAAAGAACAGGACCACAGTAACATATCCGCGATCATAAAAAGAGAGAAGGCTACATCCATGCTGAAATGGCAGGAGCGTTGGGAAAACGCGACAAAGGGAAGGTGGACTTATACACTAATCCCAAAAATCGAAAAATGGCTAAATAGAAGCTATGGTGAGCCTAATTTCCAGCTAACGCAATTTTTGACAGGCCATGGTTGCTACCAGAAGTATCTACATCGCCTTAGGATACGTGATTCGCCTTTATGTCGAATATGCCATGAAGAGGAAGATGCAAGACATGTATTTTTTGTATGCCCGCGATTTGTGACTATCAGAGAGGGTTTAGCTCCACTATCAGATGATCCGATAGTACCAGAAAACATAGTGGACATCATGATGTCTTCAAAGTATGCGTGGGATAAGATCTCGGCCGCAATTAGCCAAATAATTTATGCATTAAAGCTCGCAGACATATCCGAGGTCAGCGGCAGATAAACAGACGATACTTGACAAAGAAACGAACTCTTAAGTCGTCGTGTGACAAGTATGGTGGGAGGGGGTGGACAGGCCCAACTGGGGTGGTTTGCTTCGGTAACAAACAAAACTGGGGGAGGATTAAAGTACATGCAACTTTTGACGGACTGCATGTGAAGTGTAACTGACGTAGAGCCTAGAGTTCAACCGCCTTCCCGACGAATTACTTAACGGTTGTACCGGGAGGGGATCGGTACATGGACGGTAGGAGGTTTAGTTTGGGTTAAAGTCCTACACTGACGGGGTACAGGCTTTCGATGCTTCCTCCTCGTAAAAAAAAAAAAAAAAAAAAAAAAACATCTATTTATAAGGACAAAAAATGCGAAATGGTGAAAATAATGAAATTTGTTTAAATCTGAAGAAATTGGAATTAAAAGACTGATAATTGACAAATGCTTATTATCTATCAAACAACTAGCTGGTTTACTGGTGAATATAGAAAGCATAAATAAAAAAAAAAAAATAAATAATTGGCGCGTACACTTCTGTTAGGTGTTTGGCCGAGCTCCTCCTCCTATTTGTGGTGTGCGTCTTGATGTTGTTCCACAAATGGAGGGACCTTCAGTTTCAAGCCGACTCCGAACGGCACATATTTTTATGAGGAGCTTCTTCATGGCAGAAATACACTCGGAGGTTTGCCATTGCCTGCCGAGGGGCGACCGCTATTAGAAAAATGTTTTTATTAATTTTGCTTTCACCGAAATTCGAACCAACGACCTCTCTGTGAATTCCGAATGGTAATCACGCGCCAACCCATTCGGCTACGGCGGCCGCCGAATATAGAAAGCATAGGATTCTATTATTAGACTTCGTCCTAGTACTTCTGCGAAAGCACTGCTCCTGGGCCGTTGAAAAAGTTCGATGGACCAAGTAATGTTTTCATATGCGATCGTAGTTAATTCGAATTTCAGTATTAAGTATAAAATGAAGTTCAGAAATGTTTTTTTTCTGAAACTTTTCAACAAATACGTCCATATATCGGGCAATCAATTTTTTTATTTGTGTCCACTGAGAAGACACTGCGACGCAGCCAAGCAAGTTCTGCGCTGGGCGCATAGAAAAATGTATATTTAAACATAGATACACTACAAAAAAAAAAAAACAGCAATCTGGTCTCAAAATAAATTTCTAAATTCACAACTATATTATTCATTTCGTACATTTTTTTGTAAATTGGATAATCCCATACGTGAAGATACATCGCAATTAAGTATTTATATTCTATAAGAGAACAAAAAGGAATAGGTTTTAAATTTTTAATAGTACGAAATTTCGAAGGCGTTAACTTATTTATTGGTGCTCACACTCCCCAACGTAAACTTATGTTCCGTGTCAGCTGGCACGAATAAACTAATGAGAGCCCCATGTAAATGAAAAATCACCACCGTTCCGTTCCGTAGTATTGTATGTAGATCGTATTCGTGGGTAATTGAAAAATTTTGAATTGTTTCGTAAAAAAGTGTCAGCTGATTGCTCTCTCACCACACAGTGTTACCAAACAGTACATTTCGAAATTATTTACAAAATGTAAATTTTACTTTTTATTAAAATAACTTAAAACCAAAGTTGAATAATGTTAATTATAGCTAATTGAACTATTGGCATTTGTTGGCTTTTGGCTTTGGTTAATTAAAAAACGATCAATTTTAACAAATAACGCGGATGTGTGTAAAAGTGTGTACGCAAAAATATCAATTGCCACATTGTGTCGATACAACCAAACACATCTAACCAAACGATAGCAACTATTTTCTACTGGCACAAGTTTTGCTCAATTTTGTGTATCTCACGCCCAACAGACAAGGACTACGATAACGTCGGTGGCCGGCATTATTAAGCTAACGGCTGCTTTTAGTCACATCATAAGTGTATGATTCTGCGCCCGACACGCAGCAGCTAAAACAATAACCATTAGCTACGACTGTCGCCATGCTGTCGCGCATTTATAAAGTATACGTATACATATTACATATAGAAATAACATGTATAGGTATACATACATATGAATATATGTACGTAGATGCCACGACAATGTATCGAGCCTTACTTTGAGCAATATGCGCTTGCCTTTATGATTTAAATAGTTTTTGTTTTATCAAAGAACATTTTAGAATGCTGCTTTTGTTTTTGTAAGTATAATATTTGGAATATCGACTAGAGGACGGCAAATTTCATCAAGTAAATAATAAATAAAGGGCATATGTTTTATTAACCTTTATAAATAAATTCTAATATGTACATATGTACATGTATATGCATATATAAATAAGTAAATATTGTGTCAAATCTTTAATCTCTTGAAATATAAGATCCTCCAACTCCTGGCTGGAGCATAGGAAGTTTAATGGTAATGTATGGTAGGTATACAATAACATATGTATATATCTACTTTCATGCGACATAAATATTTAAATAAAATGTTTCGTATAAATATCTTACAAAAATCAAAAATATTTAAATCACAATTTTCGCATAGCATCAAATATTGTACATTAGTTCGTACATACAAAATATGTGTCGGAGCATGCTGTATGCACGCACTGTATGCGCGTGTTGCTGCGTACTGTATGTGTGAGTGTATGAGTATTCTGTTTTGGGTATTTCGCCAGAATCATAATTTCATCACATTAGTAAGATTGCATCAGCCACTTATTGTGCTGTGATTGGTTAGTTACATTTTGTCGCTTGAAGAGGACAGTTATAGCACGACTACAGCGTTGTAACGCTGTCGTCGAGTGTGGTTCGGTGCGAGGTAGAAAAAAAGAAAGGAGTCAGTCGATTTTGGAATCGCTGGGTTACGCATCAAAACTCGCTGCGTTTTGAAAGGGAAATGGAGAACGAGTTGCCTTGACATCAGAAGTGGGATCGGCACCACCTCCTGCATTCTCAGAGGATCAGTGGCGCATTATCCTACAGATGCAAAATCAAAACCTGTTGGAGCTTGTAAAAACCATGTAAGCATCAACAAGTGAACAGCAGCAAACACGTGGCGTCACTTTGCCAAAATTTTTTTCTGATAACGCAGACGCCGATGCCTCGAAATGGTGTATTACCGCAGACATAATATTAACGGAGCAGCCCATAGAAGGAAGCAAGCTGATCATGGCGTTAAGTGAAGCTATGGTATGGTATATATGGTATATATAGCACATTACAAATTTTAAGTCAGGTTACTATAAACGAAAACTCACTTCAAATATTGTTTCATGTTGTGCAAGATAAATATTTGAAAAGCAGTATTGTTATTGGTCGTGAAATAATTAATCAAGGAGTCAGTGTTATTATATCTCCAAAGAAGTTCGAAATTGCGAAAGCCAAACCTGGAAATATTTGTTCAGTAAATGTGGAACCAGGTGACCTTACCAATCTTGACACCGAGTTGTGTGAATCTGATAAAAACAAGTTAATAAAATTACTTGAGAATTATTCCACTGCACTTATAAAGGGAACACCATCTTCACGTGTTACTACAGGTGAAATGAAAATTCGATTGGTTTACCATAGCAAAACTGTACAATGCCGGCCCTATAGACTTAGCCCTGAAGAAAGAGATATCGTTAGGGAAAAGTTGAGTGAGCTACTAAAATGTAATATCATTCGCCCGAGTTGTTCTCCCTTTGCAAGCGCCATGCTGCTCGTCAAAAAGAAAAATGGGACAGATCGCCTTTGTGTCGATTACAGAGAGTTGAATTCTAAAACGATAGCAGACAGGTATCCTTTGCCGTTAATAAATGACCAGATTTCTAGGTTGCGGGGTGCGAATTACTTCACCTGTCTTGACATGGCAAGTGATTTTCACCAGATCCCAACTCACCCCGATTTCATCGAATATACTGCATTTGTTACTCCGGATGGCCAGTATGAATTCTTAACTATGCCGTTCGGATTAAAGAATGCGCCATCTGTGTTCCAACGGGCGATTATGCAAGCTTTGGGTGACTTGGGGTATTCGTATGTCATTGTTTACATAGACGATATTATGATTGTGTCGCCCACAACTGAGTTAGGTTTAGAAAGGCTAAAAAAAGTGCTACATATTCTCACAGGAGCTGGATTTATTTTTAATATCAAGAAATGTAGTTTTTTGAAAACAGCCGTTCAGTATCTGGTATACGAGATAAAGGCAGGAGAAATTCGACCAAACATTCGAAAAATTACTGCATTGATCTCGTTGCCACCGCCACAGACAGTTTTTAGTGTGCGACAGTTCATTGGTCAAGCATCCTATTTCCGCAAGTTTGTACCTGGCTACTCTCAAATAATGAAGCCATTATACGCTCTAACATCAGGAAAAGAAAGTTTTTCTTGGAATGCTGAGCTCGAAAGTATTCGAAAGAAAATTTTAAGCATCCTTACAAATGAGCTGGTTCTAGTGATATTTGACCCACAACACCCTATAGAATTGCACACTGATGCTAGCTCGATCGGATTTGGTGCCATGCTTTTACATCGTATCAACAACCAACTTCACGTTGTAGAATATTTCAGCAAAACAACTTCCGCCGCTGAATCTAGATACAACTCCTATGATCTCGAAACGTTGGCAGTATTTGCGTCCGTCAAACATTTTCGTCACTATTTGCTTGGAAGAGAATTTGTGAATTATCCTGATTGCAACTCATTGAAGGCATCACGCACTAAAATAGGCCTAACTCCTAGAGTTCACCGTTGGTGGTCCTATATACAAACCTTTAATTTCACAATACAATATAGAGAAGGGAAACGTATGGCACATGTAAATTTTCTATATAGAAATCCAGTTCCTTCAACACCACAGTTAGTTTTGGATAAGATACCTGAAAAGCAAATAAACATAGCAGAAATATCAAGTAATTGGCTATTGGCCGAACAGCAACTGGATCCCGATATCGTCAACATTGTTGGTAAGCTGAATTCCATCGAGTTACCAGACGATATAATTAAAACATACGATTTAAGAAAAGGGATGTTGTTTCGCAAAATACAAAAAATGGGTAAAACACGATGTTTACCAGTCGTGCCCCGAACTTTCAGATGGTCAGTGGTAAATCAGGTACATGAGTCGATCATGCACCTAGGATGGCAAAATACCCTTGACAAGGTATATCAGTACTACTGGTTTGACAAAATGAATAAATATGTCCGTAAATTTGTTGACAATTGTATAACATGTAGAACAGCCAAGGCAAAATTCAAGCAGAGCTACACCATATTCCAAAGGTCAGTATCCCCTGGCACACCGTCCATATGGACATAACTGGCAAACTAAGTGCCAAAAGTGATTTAAAGGAATATATTATTGTTCAAATTGATGGTTTCACAAAATTGATACACCTATATCATACTCTCAAGATAGATACAGAAATCTGTATCAAGGCCACGAAGTCTTCAATTTCTTTATTTGGTGTACCAAGGCGCATTATAGTGATGTTTTTCAAGCACATAGTTCTCAGAATTTTGTTGTTCAAACAATATTAAACTTCATTTAATTGCGACTGGGGCAAGTCGTGCTAATGAACAAGTTGAGCGGGTAATGAGTACGCTTAAAAATCTATTAACCGCAGTTAAATTAAATCACAGATCCTGGCAAGAAGCTTTTGGCGAAGTGCAGTTAGCGTCCCTTAGAGATGTTAATAGGGAAAGAAGCTCGACCTCTCGGATTGGTTCCTCCATTGGACACAGAGCTGGAAGTGGACTTAGACTGTACGCGAGCTAGATCCAGTAGCACCATGAAATCTTTAGCTTCTTACGATAAAAATCGATTCGACAAATCCAAGGCAGACATGGTAAGACACAGTGTTGGTGATTATGTCCTTCTTAAAAACGAGGAGAGACACCAAACCAAACTAGGCCCAAAATTTAAGAAACCATTTTTGGTAATAGAGGTTTTGGATGGTGACAGATATAGGTAAAAGTCGTTGCGAATATATAAATATTGTCATGAAGATATTAGAAAACTTCCAGAAAGAAGTGTTCCTCAAGACATTGACAGGGAAGATTCAAGCTCGTCAAAGGTTCAAGTGGAGATTGCAAGTGAACCGTCCAAGTGAGACGATGGCTATCCGTCCAAGTGAGACGATGGTTACCGGTCCAAGTGAGAGGATGATTGAAATAATGAATTAAGATTATTATGATAAAAGATTATTATTTAAAGTTGAATAAGTGAAATATTGAAATATGATTGATTACGTCAATATGATTATGTTAACATTAAGAATAAATGTTAAAAGTTTTTATGAAAGAAATGGTGAATTTAATATTTTATCAAATATTGAGTAAACGAGGACGTGTAGATGTCAGAATGGCCGCGTTGGAGCGTGGTGTATGCGCGTGTTGCTGCGTACTGTATGTGTGAGTGTATGAGTATTCTGTTTTGGGTATTTCGCCAGAATCATAATTTCATCACATTAGTAAGATTGCATCAGCCACTAATTGTGCTGTGATTGGTTAGTTACATTTTGTCGCTTGAAGAAGGACCGTTATAGCGCGACTATGGCGCTGTAGCGCTGTCATCGAGTGTGGTTCGGTGCGAGGTAGAGAAAAAGAAAGGAGTCAGTCGATTTTGGAATCGCTGGGTTACGCGTCAAAATTCGCTGCGCTTTGAAAGGGAAATGGAGAACGAGTCTGCCTTGTCATATGCATAAATATATGTACATATGTACTACATACGTTTACCGTACACTTGCCCAGTGCTTATGCAGGGCACAAACGGAAACCCAATTGAAACATTGGGTTGAAACGCATTTTGCAACACACTAGCGGATTTGTTGACAATTTTAAGGGTTATCAATAACTGGTGTTATTTTAAATAGCCCGCTATTACAGTAGATAACTACAGTAAAACTCGAACATTTTTGGGTCATCGTGAAGCACCTTGCCGAGCCGCAATACAGAAATTGGTGAACAAATTCGAGCTGTTGGGGCAAGTTAAGGATATGAAAAATAAATCACGTGCACGTCGCTCTAGAACAACTGAAAATATTGCTGTTGTAGCTGAAAGTATTGCAGAAATCTCAGGTTTGTCCATTCCTCGTCGTTCTTTGGAATTAAGGATTCCACAAACGTCATTACACCGTATTTTGCATAAAGATTAGGGGCATTAAGGCTTATAAAGTATAATTAACACAAGAAATCAAGCCGATTATCAACAACGTCGTGTCTTTGCTGATTGGGTCGTTGAAATGCATGAAAATGATCCGGAATTCCACCAAAATCATCTTGAGTGATGAGCCCCATTTCCACCTCGGTGGCCTCGTCAATAAGCAAAATTGTCGGATCTGGGGCTCAGAAAATCCAAGAGATATTGTTGAAAAGCCTCTCTACGTGCCACACAAGCAACTAAAACATTGATCTTTTATCAAAATAACACCTCTTATTGCCAAACCCTTAAGTTTCACGTTGTTCGTCGAACATCGAAAGCGGAAAAAAATGATTGAAATATATGGTATTTATAAACTTGGGTCGTCTCGAACAGAGTCCGACATCTCATAAGCAATGTTCATGCGATGCTGCTTTTGGTTGAAATTGAGCATGCCCAAATCATAGAAAAAAATCGAACTGCACGCTCCAATCGATGCGTCTAGGTCCTCAACAACTTGTCTAAGGGTGTTTTGACGATTGGCCGATACCATTTTCTTCACTTCATAGATTTTTTCGCCTGTTGTTGAAGTGCTCGGGCGTCCGGCAAGTTTTTCGTCGTTCACATCTTCTCGGCCTTCTGGCCTTAAACTATGGGTCTGCCTTAATAAATGTGTTGCTTAATGTTGTCCGTTCATGTGGGCTCTTCAAAATTTCAAAAGAAAAGAGAAACATCGTGAACTTCGGGTCGCACACACGCAATCGATTGCAAGTTGAAAAAAATGCTTGTAAATTTTCGATCGGTTTGCCAACTGCGCCTCACACGCATTAATCTGTTGAAATCTCAACCGACTGTTTTGATATGTTTTCCGTCTGTGGCCAGCTTTACGCAAGGACAAATCGAAACTGGATTTACTTCATGTCGATGTTTTTTGCGTATACGAGCAATGACATCGTTTCTCGCGTCTCGAACATGTTGCAACGGTTCACCTTTCCTCTTCTTTTCTCCCGACTGACCGCATCAGTATGCCCGTAAGTCAAAAAGTGAGTAATTGTGACTATCTTAATACTTACTCAATGGTTAATGTGTGCGTTCGATATGTGATTTTGATAAGTAAGTTCAAATCCTTGTAGCCCGCTTGGGGCTACAATGCTTTATTGCGTCATTGAATTGTTGTTTTAAAATTATTTAGCGACTAGCGCCATTTTATTACCATTGTTTTCGTGTGATGTCTTGTTTTTTTTTTTTTTTTTTTTGAAGTCGGATCCATTTCGGGAGATCCATATATAACAGAAAAGTTCTTATCTCTATTGTTTGAGTGAGAGCATCCTGGATGTTGTACGACGGCCACGCTTTTTTTGTTGTAGTACATTTAGTTAATTGTTTCCACCTTATTTCGACTAAAGCATATTACAGGGTGAACGATATGAAGTGTGACCTATTCAAAACACCATAACTTTTATGTGTGAAATTAGTTTTTATTGATTTCAGAGACAAAATTGTTCAAAAATGATTACAATTTTAACATAGGTATATTTACTTTAGATCGATATGACCACCTTTTGCTTTGACTATAGCCTTCAAACGGTCAAAAAATGAATTGCATGCTGCACAAATGTGATCTTGAGGTATTTTGGCCCATTCTCGTGTAATCGCTTTTTTCAGCGCATCCATACTGGCATATTTTTTAGTCCTCACCTTGCTCTCCAAAATGGACTAGATGGAATAGTCCATCGGATTTGCGTCTGGCGAAATCGAAAGCCATTGTGTGGTCGAAATGAAGTGTGGAACATGATTTTTTAACCATTCTTGGTTCACACGAGCTTTATGAGACGCTGCCGAGTCCTGTTGGAACGTCCATGGTCTACGACCGAAATGTTTGCGCGTCCACGGCTCTAAAGCAGCTTCTAAAACATTTTCCCGATAATAAGTCGCATTCACTTTGACACCAGGCTCGATAAAAACGATTGCAGAACGTCCATCAGCGGTCACTGCGGCCCAAACCATTACTTGCGATGGGAAATTGCTTCGAGTGGCCATACGTAGGCTCAAATTCGCGTATGAGCGTTCGAATGCTGTATTACGATATTTTCAGTTCTTTGGCCATTTTTCTTCCACTTCGACTTGGATTTCGTTCAAGTCGAGCCTTCACTTTCCGAAACATTTCTGGCGTTGTTGCGGTTTTTTTTGATCCACCTCCATAGCGTTTTGCAATGTTACCAGTACCATTGTAACGTTTTATAGTGCGATACACAAATATTTTATTCACTTTGAGGTGACTGAGCTCACGAACAATATAACGCAATCACACTATTATGTTTGAATTCCATCACAGAAAAAAAAAAATCAACAAAACTGAGACGCAAATGCTTTTTGTGCCTTACAAACAATATATTGAACTGTTATTAGAACAATTTTGACGTTGATGTTATGAGCTGTTTTACAAATACAAACAGTGTGAAGTTGGTAACACTTCATATTGTGCACCCGTGTGGTGCAATGGATGTTTTTGCTGTATTGAATGGGGTAGCAACTGCCATTGCCTCTTCTATGTCTAGTGCCAAACCTTTTCTTGCTAGCTCCTTTGCTTTCTCATTACCCTCTATATTCCTGTGCCCGAGAACTTATATCAGAGTAATTTGACGCCAATGACCAAACTAGTTAAGATGAAATTGAATTGGCGGGAAACGTACCGTAAAGTCTTTCTTGGAGTTCAGGTCGGGGAGTGTGAAGTCTGATTTTTGTTTGAGCAGAGATGGTCCCTGTAGGAGGAATTTGCTGTGATCGTACAATCGTGTTGTCCAACTTTCTATATCTCTAGCGCGTTAGGCGCTTCAGTAGGACGAGTACTAAACACTCTTGTTATTAAGATACATACTGTGTAAAGTTCTAAATCAAGGATAATTCTTTAGTATTTTGCTTGTTGCCCCAGCGTAAGACTTCTTCTTAATTGGCGCGATAACCGCTTACGCAATTTTGGCCTTTCCCAACTTGCGTGGACTTCTACATATGGAACCATCCTCCATACATATGGAACAATCCTCCGCTAGCGTAAGACTAACTCCGTTAAATTTTGGAGGTCAAAAGTCTGGTATCTTGGTTTTTTTAATGAATCTCATCAGTTTTGTTTTGCTCGTTCTTACTCTCAAAGTTTGTGGCCCAATTGCTGAGCAATTCCAAAGCTCTTTCTATAATTTGCTGATAATTGCTGGAATTGTTGGTGGAAACATCTGCATACGCCACTGCTTTAATTCCCTTTCCATTGAATTAGGAAAGTATATTGTTGCAAACTAATAACCGCTGGAGAGGGGATAAAACTCCACCCTCTGGACTTCCCCTCTTGGCAGCATATTAGGCTGTGCTACTGCCTATCTATCAGATGATTATTCAAGTTTTAAGCATCTCGATTATCCAGTCGTTGATACCTATGTCCTATGTTAACAATTTAAGAGCTTCAGTTATGGAGCTTGTGTTTTAGGGGCACCCTCTGCGTCGAGCAAGGCGACAAGTGAGTATTGGTTGTATTCCATGCTTCTCTCTATTGTACTTACAATCTCGTGAAGAGCTGTATGTGTAGATTTTTCATTGAGACAAGTACGTTGGGATGCTGAAATTGTAGTGTTTGTAATCTTCTCTCCAAGATATGCATCGACCAATCGTTCAAGAGTTTTGAGGACAAAGAGGATTGACTGATGGGTCTTAAGTCTTTCGCTTTAGTCATGGATCCTCGTTTTCAGAGCATACCACAGTTTGGCATAAAATATCCCATCCGGACCGGCTGCTTTGTATGCTTAGAAGTTGTTCAGCGCACATAGATTTCAATCTGGAGATACAATGTGGTTGATTGTATTGGCGGACAAGTTGGACCATTGAACTCTGTTAAAATTATTCTGAGTATAGTTTGTGTTACCTGGGAAGTGTGTGTTCATGAGTTAGTCTAATGTATCGGTCGAGGATTACGTCCATTCACCGTTGTCTTTCCTAAAGACAAAAATACAGGAGTGTTCCTAGCATAAAACCCTGCCTAATCCAGCCGTATCTTTGGTTGATTAAATGGAGCTACAGAAATCTTTTCAAGTTTCTGTCGGAGGTTCTCTGATTGCTTTTTTGTATTCCATAAGAAAATCAAACTAGGGTTTAAAGTAATTGTAATTTTAGCAGATCGTTTCACTTGATTGATCATTTTCCTAAGTTGATTTAAACCTCCATTCCACCAGCTGCCGTAAGTCGTTTCACCATACGTGACAAGACTTGAAGCTTCAAATCCTTTCGTCAACGAAGCTTCGAAAGCCCTTACTTTCTCATCTAAGTCTCTATTTGTCGTTATGGTTATATTGATATGTTGATGTTTACACAACACTACTCTGCTCAATATGTGCCAGTTTGATCTTCTTGTGTGTCTAAGAGATGTCGGTTTCTCAAACTTGAGATCGATATCAAGGAAAATCCAACAATAGTCTGAAAAGGATTTCTTGTCGGATACGCTCAAATTTCCAACTTTTTGGGAGTTGCTGCTTCTACATAAGGTAACATATAAGACCTTTTCCTAGTCTAGGAAGTTTTCCAACCTCGGAAAGGTGAAGGCTAGAGCGGTTCCCATGCTACATATTGCTCCCCGCACTAGGTTGGTGTTTGATATAAAATCGATCAATTTATCATTCATCTCCGAACTGCCGCAAAGCTCATGTATTGCGTTTGCGTCGCAGCCCATCAACAATCTGTCTATGTTGCTGAGTGCTAAACCCCTTCGCGTGGCATAGCTGCTTTGTCATGCGGCAAAATAATGCAATACGCTCTGGATGTCAGGCACCAGATCACCGTCTTTGTTCTTACAGGAAAACGCCCAGTTCGTAAAAAACTTCTGTAAGCCACCGAGTTTTCTGATAGAATTTTCGGGCATTGTTTCTATTGACCAGCATCTCAAGATCCTCGCACTCACGTATTTCGGCCTCTCGTTTCTTTTTTCCGATAATACGCCCCCGTCCTTTCTTTGCCCCCGGTAGCGGTCCCACGAGGCTCGGGTGGCGCCCGATCTCAGCGTGGCTTGATTCCTTCTTCGGCGGCGGTACGTAAAGGACGCGAAATGTTGCTCCATTGCTCGTGCATGCCGGACTGTTGGGCAGTACTCTCTGAGAGTAGGAGTGAGAGTTGAGTGGCGAATCTTCTGGCTGTCTGTTGTGATTGCAGAATTCGATATTGAACATTTTTTGCGATGGTAGATGTACGTTTTTCGTTGCACAGGGGCGTGTGCGCAGTTTGCTGCAACCATGTAATGATCCGAGTCGGTGTTGGGTCTTCGGATCGTACGTACATCTAAAACACTAGAAGCATGTCTTCCATCTATCACAATATGATCGATCTGGTTTCGCAGTTTTCGATCAAGAGAAGAATCGTCCTGGCCACTCCCAAGTGAATGGCGATGAGTAACTTTCCCCACTTGCGTGGAACCATCATCCTTCACAACTGTCAAATCCGTTTATGTGTTTTTAGTATGCATGATATAAGCTTACCGTTTGGCTTAGTACAGGGTGGGCCATATAGCGTTTGCTTTTTGAACCACCTATTTTTTTGAGAATGGTAACACGAATGACATGTCAAATGTGTTCATAACACAGGCCGACAGCATCTCAGACCCAGAAACCGGACTATATATTTTCGAAGGTTTATGATGCGCTGAATCCAAATCTGGTCTCAGAATTGCTCTATCAGCTCTGGTTTTCGAGATATCCTAACATAAAAGTGCAAAAAACACCGTTTTTGCCCATATTTGAGGTTATGTAGCCTTGCAGATGTTTTCTTTCACCAAAATTAAAGGATGGCATCCTTAAATACAAGCCTCCTTTTTTCAAATGGCGTTGAATTCGCTCAAATATCATTTTTATCTGAGATATCGCATTTTGAAATTTTCATGTTTCTAAATTTTCCTACACCTGAATATCGATTAAGATAACATAGACATGATACAGTCGATTACTAATTTTCGGAAATATATAGTCTGGTTTCTGGGTCTGAATGTTGGTTAAATTTTGTCGGCCTGTATAATTTACTTAAAGGTTTGACATTTACGAAATGGGACGTTACACGCTTGAACAAAATTGGGAAATATTGAAAACCTATTTCCAAAGTGGTGAGTCTTCTTCTTCTTTTCTGATTTTGACCTCGGTGGCTACGTCAATAAGCAAAATTGTCGGATTTGGGGCTCAGAAAATCCAGACGTTACTGTAGAGAAGCAAATGCATCCACAACGAGTCACTGTTTGGTGCGGTTTTTGGTCTGGCGGCATCATCGGGCCATTTTTTTTTTTCGAAAATGAGCGAGGAGCCGCGGTTACAGTAAATGGCGAGCGTTACCGTGACATGATCAACGAGTTGTTTCCAAAAATTGAAGAGAATGACATGGACGACATTTGGTTTCAACAGGACAGTGCAACTTGTCACACTGCCAAAGTTACACTCGAACTTTTGCCTACCGTTTTTGAAAACCGAATAGTCAGCCGAAATTCCGATATCAATTGGCCGCCTCGGAGCTGTGATTAACGCCCGCTGGACTATTTTTTGTGGGAAGCCGTTAAGGACAAATGCTATGCGAACCATCCAGAGATGATTGATGTTAAATACAGGAAATCGAAGTTGCCATTCATGAAATTGGAGCCCAAACAATCGAAAATGTGCTTAAAAATTGGGTTGATCGAATGGCCTACTGTAAAGCCAGTCGGGGCAGTCATTTGAACGATATTATTTTTCATTCATAAATGACAATGATCAATCTTCAAAATAAAAAAAAATTTGAAAAAATATTGATTAATTTTTTTTTATAGCCGATTCCAAAAGCAAATTTTACATGGCCCACCCTATATAAAATAAGTTAATGATGTTGTTGGCTTGGAACTCTTTAATGTCAGTGTGTTTGGCCCAGGGTTCCTGTAGGGAACCGATATCGATGTCTCCATAGAACATCCAAGTTCTCTATAGTACTCTTCGAGTGCTGCAGATTTACCTGTACGGCTTTAGGCATCGAGTTTGTCAATGCTGAGGACAACCCTTGACTAGCCGTCATTGCACTTGATTACAACCTCGAAGTATTCCTGTAGAATGGAAGGAAGGGAGAGCACCGGCCTGTGCTCCCACTACATCCTTGTCTAGAACAATCTTGGACAGTTTGGCGTCCACCCGCCCCCACTTCTGGAGGACTACTCTGCCGTTATTGATGTTTTAATCTATTAGTGCAAAGAGGAGGTTATTCTTAACCATCTAGCTAAATTGTCGTTGCTTTGCTGATACTTTGATGCTGTCGGACACCTTAGATCTTTTCGGTGCCTGATCGATCACGTCATGTTATCTGTTTCATTTCGTAGCATCGGTATTTTTGTTGTTATCTTTTGTAGGGTGTCGCGCCCATTAGCTGCTCCAGCGAGTTTATTTTTAGTTGAATGAAAATGAACCGCGTCTTCGTATATCGCGACTTCATAATGAGGCCCTCTGACTTGTGCTTTTTTCGTAATCTACCTTTTTTCCTGAGTGCGTTCTATTGGCTTTTGTATTATTTTTGGTCGCGCTTCATATGTAGAGATAGGATCCGAAAAGCGAAATGTAAGAATAATTTCTGGGTTCGTTCAATTCTAGCAGCATGGCACGAATAATACGGAGACCAAATAAAATATCAATACCATCAATAAAAGTACCCGAAGTTAGTAATTTGTTAAATATTAACATTAGAGGGTTTAGTAAAGAATCACACTGCTTGAATAATACCGCAGACAAACCATCAATACCAGTGTTTGAAGAAGATTTAACACGAGTAATGCCTCTGAAGACATCTTCAGTGGACAATATTAGCTTACCGAAGTCAATAGATGGTTGTATATTCAAGAAAACATTTTCCTCACTGTCAGAGGCCGATGCAGTAATGGACTTAAAGAACTCAGCGAAGACATTGGCGGCATCGGCTGGAGTATTAGCAGCTTTGTCACCGAAAAAAAGAGCGGACGAAATATTGGAAACAGACTTCTTCGAATTTACAAAATTTCAAAGCGCTTTTGGATTAGATTTTAAATTTTCTTCGAAGAACGTAGTTTCTGTGTAAAAATTTATCCAAACAGCCGAATTTCTTATCTTACTCTTTATATTTAATCAACACAGCTTTGTGTCAGGGTACTTTAAATTGTTTTTTTCTTGCAGAAGGAATTAGACTTTTACAAAAGTCTACCACAGTGGTTCTAAAAATCTCGGAACACTTAGAAACGTCAAGATGTTGAAACAGGGAATCCCAGTTAATGATCAGCAAAAGATTGTTCAGTATTAAAAAATCGCATAACTTAAAATTAAACTAAAAATTAGAATTAAAATTTCTAGTTTTAGCATAATCAAAAAGTTCAAGTTTAAGAACTAGTGCTACATGATGCATATCTGATTTAATAATAGGTAAAGCACACTCAAGTGTGGAAAAATGTACGCTTTTACTTAAAAATATCAAATCTAAAGTGCGACCAAGTTTGTTGGGAAAACAATTAACTTGTATGATATCAATGCTTAAAAAACTATCTACTAAGTATATTTCACTAGGACTATTAGCATCATAGGCAATAAGAGCTGATTTCGACAATGTTTTTGACCAGTTGACATTACACAGGTTAAAGTCGCCCAGCACACAGAGATTGTCGTCGCCAACTTCATTCAAAGCTAAAGAAAGAATGTTGTCAACACGGGCTGTGTAGAGGTTGTGGCTAGGTAGGTAGTTAGGTATAGTGGTTGTCGTTTGACACACCTAGGCCTGCTGTAAGCCCATTGTGATACCACCGGGGCTATCCCCTCTCTTCACTCTACATCGTCCTCATTGAACCAACCTGTGGCTTTGGTATATCTAACAAGACTTGTTATTTTTATATTGGCTACTTCTGCCAAGTTATTCAGGGAACTTTTTCCTAGAATATTGAACCTTATTCTATCCAGAGCCATGCACCCGTATAGAAAAGGTTCTATAGTCTCTTTTCTTCAATGTTGTTACAGCTTCTGCAATAGTCGTTATAGGGCGCTCCCAGTCAACTGGCATGCCTGTCAATCAGACAATGCCTTGTTAGGACCCCGAGAGGATTTCTCATGTTTTTCCTGTTTAGTTTCAACAGTCGGTTTGTGCGGCCGCTGTTTCATTCCAGCCACGTCATCCTACTAGTTGCACAGGGCAGGGACTGAGACCATAGCCTGTTCGCAGTATTGATAGTGTGTTTCTTTATAAGCATCTTGCAAGTTGCTAAAGGTATAGGTATGTTTGCTTTGTCTGGTTGGATCGGTATTGTGGTACCCAATCTCGCCAGTTCACCTGCTTTGCAGTTGCCTTCTATGTCTCTATGACCCGGCACCCAGAGCAGGTTTATTACAAAGTACTGTGATAGTTCTGTCAAAACGTCGTTACATTCTTTTACTGTCTTCGAGTTAATATAAGTTGATTTTAAAGTTTTCAGGGCCGATTGACTATCTGAATATATGTTTATATGTATAGTATCTCTTGTTGTGAGGACACTTTTATTTAGGGCTAGCAGGCCTTCTCTGATAGCCAATATTTCAGCTTGAAATACGCTGCAGTGATCCGGTAACCGGAATGAGATGTTGGCATTCATTCCTTCAGAATGAAGGCCTCCGCCTACTTCATCATTTAGCTTGGAACCATCAGTATAGATGCTGATTCCGCTTTTGTTGTTCATTACCCCATTGTCCCAATCTTCTCTCGTTGGGAAAGTTGGGGTAAAGGATGTGTTTAAATGCAACTCCACTGAGCTACAAAAGTCTGTCGTTTGAATACCCCTTCCATTCGTCTAGTATTCTTGCGTGACCTCTTCTGTTAGTGGCTAAGTTGGAAGATTCTCTTAGCCTAAGTGCCGATTTTGCCGCCAGCTGTTTGCTGTAGGCCTCGATCGGTAATAGGTGTAGCATGACATTCATCGCTGCCGTGGGCGTAGTCTTTAGTGCCCCGCTTATGCAGAGACTAGCACCCCTTTGAATACTTTCTAGGCATTTTACTGTTGTTCTTTTTTCGAGTGTTGGCCACCAGACTAAGACACCGTATGTCATGATAGGCCTTACCACTGCTGTACATAGCCAGTGGACTATTTTTGGGGTTAGCCCCATTTTACCCCCACAATTCGTTTGCATGTATAGAGTGCTGTGGCTGCTTTTTTTACTCTATCATTAATCGTATGTTTCCACGAGAGCTTCCTATCTAATACTAGTCCTAGGTAGCTTGCCTCTTCTCTAATTGACAATGTGATTCATTCAAGGGTAGGGGGGCTTAGAGCAGGTATCCTGTATTTTCTGGTGAAACTGATTAGTTCTGTTTTGTTGGGATTTATCCCAAGACCACTCGATGCAGCCCACCGGCATACATCATTCAAGGCATTTTGCATTATGTTGCAGAGGGTATCTGGTAGCAACTGTTCTATAAGATTCACAAGGCCCTCGGCGACACCCAAATCAGTCATTGCGCTTGTTATGGCCTCCGGTAGGATGTTGTTGAAAGCGCCCTCTATTTCTAACCAGAGAATACTCTTTATTCTCTATTGATTTCTCTATCTCCGAAACTAGTGAATTTAATGCTGTCTCTGTGGATTTACCTTTAGAGTATGCATGTTGTGAATTCGCGAGTAGTGACGGTGTCAAAGTTTCTCTTATAAACGCGTCTATTAAACGCTCTAGCGTCTTTAATAGAAATGAGGAAAGGCTAATAGGTCTGAAGCCTTTAGGTTTCGTATGCGTGCTTCTACCAGCCTTTGGTATGAAAACCTCCCTGACTTCCCTCCACCTTAAGGGGACGTAATTTAGTCGTAATGTTGCTCTAAATATGGTTACCAGCCATTTCATAATGTTGCTCAATGTTTGTTGTAGTTCCGCAGGGATTATCCCATCTGGTCCCGGTGTTTTATATGTTTGGAAGTTTTCTACAGCCCAAGTTATCTTGGCTTCTGTGACAATGTTGAGGATGTCGGAACCTAGTACCGCATCCGAAGTTGGGATATTGGCAGTTATCGCTTCCTCTGAATTGCCTGGGAAGTGAGTATTTAGTAGTAAGTCTAATTATTCTTCGCTGGATTCTGTCCAGCTGGAGTCTGGATTCTGCAAATAACCCATGGGTTGAGCAGACTGGGTTAGCATTTTCCTCAGTCGAGATGCCTCTACCGTAGTCTCGATCTCCCCACAAAAAGTTCTCCATGAAGACCTTTTTGCTTTCCCTATTTCTTTATTATTTATTTTTAGTTTGTCATAATAAACGTCCCAATCGTTTTCGATTTTTCAGTTTGGGTGACCACCAGGGTGGCTTATTCTTCCATCTATGCCTAGCTGTTGGACAAGCCTTATGTAGGGCTTGGTTGCAGCAGTAAGTCAGTCTATTGACCATGTTATCTAATGCCTCTATGCTGGGAAGGGTTGAAAGGGCGATCCGTGGGCAAACGCTTTGCTAGTTTCTGAGAATATCTTAGCCAGTTTGTTTGCCTAGGGCTTCTGAATTTTAGTACCTTAGGATGAATGACCTCTTCCTGGAGTGTGCATTCTGTGATCAGAGAGTGAATGGACATTGAGTACCCTTCAATTCACTATTATATCTATAATTGAGTCTGAAACTAACGTAATATCAAAAACTTCCTGACGATTACGTACAATAAAAGTAGGCTCATTACCGCGATTGCACAGCAGTAATTTCGTTCTCATAATAAAATTAAAGAGTGACTCACCTCGCTCGTTAATATTTGAACTACCCCAGGTAGTGTGGTGGGCGTTTGCGTCGCCTCTCATTAGTAGTTTGTTGCCGTGAGCTTCGCTGTCCAGTATCAGCTCTTTTAGCAGGTTCGACGGTACTGGATCTCCGTGCGCCATATAAAAAGACGATAGCCGGTACTTGTTACCATCTGTCTCCAAGCTTATCATGGTTGTGTCTAAATTGCTATATTTGTGGATCATAAATGTGGTTTGTTCTGTTTTTGCCCTAATATAAGACCTTGATTTACCTTCACAGTCCGCTGTGTATAGCCTATATTTCGGCGTCCTCAATCCGCAGATGCGCCCTCCATTGAGGTTTGTGGCTACTGTTAGGCGGTATAACGATGCTTTCCATTTCAATTCAACCGGGCTATTCGGGTCATGTTCTTCGATTTCGATGTAACTCAAATATGTTGCTCTCTGGTCAAAATAATGAGACACCTATTTTTTTGTTCGCCCGAAAAAAATTTTTTTCAAGAGTTATCGGCAATTTTGTTTTTCGGCTCAAAATCGATTTTTTTTAATTATATAAGAAAATTTTTTTTTTAAATGCTCATAACTTAGTCAAAAATGAACCGATTTTAATAATTTTGGGTTCAAAATGATCGCCATTACTTACCAGAGCGATTTCATGTAGAAACAATTGCAAAAACGTAGTTGAAAATTTTTTATTTAGTAAAAAAGAAAAAAAAATGAAATTTTTTCGAAATTCAATATTTCAAAAAGCGTATTTTTTTTTTATAACTTTTTCCAAATCAAGAGGACACCTCAAACTTCAATTAAGCTGAATGCCTAGTAGCTAAAATGAGTTGTTTTTGAGTAATGAATTTTTGAGTAAAAATCCTGTTCCGCACTTCTTGTTTTTTGCAAAATAAAACATTTTCAACTACTTTTTTGCAATTGTTTCTGCATGAAGTCGCTCGTGTAAGTAATTACGATTATTTTAAACCCAGAATCATTCAAATCGGCTTGTTTTTGACTAAGTTATGAGTAATTAAAATAAATTTTCTTATATAGATTCTTTCCATTTCAATTCAAAAGGGCTATTCGGGACATGCTCTTCGATTTCGATGTAACTCAAATATGTTGCTCTCTGGTCAAAATAATGAGACACGTATTTTTTTGTTCGCCCGAAAAAATTTTTTTTCAAGCTTTATCGGCAATTTTGTTTTTCGGCTCAAAATCGATTTTTTTTAATAATATAGGAACATTTTTTTTTAAATGCTCATAGCTTAGTCAAAAATGAACCGATTTTAATAATTTTGGGTTCAAAATGATCGTCATTCCTTACACAAGCGATTTCATGTAGAAACAATTGCAAAAAAGTAGTAGAACATTTTTTATTTTGCAAAAAACAAAAAGTGCGAAACAGGATTTTTACTCAAAAATTCATTACTCAAAAACAACTCATTTTAGCTACTAGGCATTCAGCTTAATTGAAGTTTGAGGTGTCCTCTTGATTTGGAAAAAGTTATAAAAAAAAATACACTTTTTGAAATATTGAATTTCGAAAAAATTTCAATTTTTTTTTCTTTTTTGCTAAATAAAAAATGTTCAACTACTTTTTTGCAATTGTTTCTACATGAAGTCGCTCGTGTAAGTAATTACGATCATTTTGAACTCAGAACTATTAAAATCGGTTCATATTTGATTAAGTTATGGGTATTTAAAAAAAATTGTTTCTTATATAATTAAAAAAAATCCAGTTTGAGCCGAAAAACAAAATTGCCGATAACTCTTGAAAAATTTTTTTTTCGGGCGAACAAAAAAATAAGTGTCTCATTATTTTGACCAGAGAGCAACATATTTGAGTTACATCGAAATCGAAGAACATGACCCGAATAGCCCGGTTGAATTGAAATGGAAAGCATCACGAGGCACAAAAAAATGTATTGAGAAACACCAGGAATGTGTACACAAATTTGATCGAGCAGCGCATTTATTTTCAAGTGCAGCCTCAGAAGCGTAATGTTTACATTTCACAGCGTTTCCGTTTCTGGCATATCCAGTTAAATTAGAATTTATATCCTTCCGAAAAACATTTTTACAAGCTGTGACTTGGTTCTAATACCAGACATGTTTTGCATATAGATTTTTAGGCTGTTACGTTCTCCGCCTGCCCCAATTGATTGCAGTTGGACATCATTTGCAGCTCGTCGTTTTTTGGCAAGAAACTAAATGGCCGAACGAACGCGTTAGTAGGCCACAATTCAGGCACTAATAGCTTAGAGTATGAGTTTGCATTTACACCAACTTTGAAATTAACGTTTTTAATAGATTTAGGTTGAACCCCTTTCTTAACAAGACTGTAGCAAAAGGAGTTTTCTTCAATATCAGTGTGTTTAACAATATAGTCTTTAAGATAGTCTGCAGTTACTGAAGATGAAAATGGTGATAGATGTAACCATCTCATTTTCGAAACAACGCTTAATTCCTTATTGTTGTTAGATCCAAAAATCAGAGGTTTTTAGAGTTTGCGCGTATTATTTTTGGCAACCGATTTCCACACGTGGCTTTTATCTACATTCGACGCAGAACTAGAGAATTTAATGAGAAGGCGCAAATGTTACTGTTAACTATTTTAAGTACAATTGACTTTTGAAAGGTTTGTAGTAAGGGATTTTAGAACACCGACTTTATAAAGACTACACTGAGTTTTGCCCACACAAATATTCAAAACACCACGCATCTTTCACCTCAACACACAACACATCTCTCACCTCGACATTAAACCAATTAAATATTTACTATTTTCCTAATTTGAACTATTAAGCGAATACGTAAAAGTTATTTCACAAAATTTTTTTCGATTACATTGAACAAAGAGTAAATTAAAAAAAAATTTAAAAACAAAATTGGCGAATAGAATTAATGTCAAGTCACTCATTTGGAAGGTAATGGTGTAAGTAATTCATGGCGTTTTTATTACATAAGTACATAACGGAACGTACACACTATATACATACATAAATGATGGTATATGACAATATTATATATTATACAATACGTACATACATGCCAATAGGAGGTATTTGCATTCACAAATAAAATAATGGTTTAAGATAAATCAACACTTATTTTATATTGTATGTCAATTTATAGTTTATGCATTCGACGGCAAATTACATATGTATGTATGTACGCACATTTGTATATGAAAAACAATAATGCACAAGTGCAAGAACATCATCTTCCCTTCATGTGTACATATGCATGTATGCCCAAATAACCTTGACTTATTTATTCACATGTCACAGCACATCACATTCCTACAAGAAGTCAGATGCACATACGCACTAGTGAACAAGTTTCTTCCTAACAAGTGCAAAAACAATTCTGCTCTAAAGCCTATGTAGGTGTGTATGTATATAAGTTAACATATCATACATTAGCATTATGACAAATATAAATATCAAATAGCATAATGTGAAAATATTGCGAAATAGTGTCCCACGGGTAAACGACACCACACGCGCAGGAATAAAGCTCTGACCGCGCATTACCTAAACTAAGGAATTTTCCCAGCACATGCAGGTGCAACGTGACCTGGCCAAATTTTAGGTGTTAAGAAATAGTAATAAGAATTTTGTAATTAGTTTTTAGCTCAACATCAAAGAATAAAGACGTGGACTATTGTCGACAAAAAATATTTTTTAAAAAACAATTTTATATTATAAAATTGTAACTGGCGCCCGAGCAGGGACCGGTTAACAATTCGCGTTCGTTGTGACAAAAGTAAAATCACTGTGTAATCGAAAATTATTACGTTAAACAAGTTGAAGTGAAAATAAAAAAAGCTTTTGAACCGCGACATGTAATTTGGATTGACACGCCCGTGTGTGATTGTGTACAAGTGTCTAAACAAAAATTAGCCGCAATACCACCACCAAAGAGGGACGACGCAGAAGCCAGTCAACGACAGTAACAACAGGAGGAACAAGAAACGAGGCCCCTGAGTAGCTCACTGCAAGCAAAAAGGAAGTATATACGTACTAGCCGCCTGGATCCTACAAAATGCTGAGGAAGCTGATAATAATGTAAGAACTAAAATTAAGTTATTAAGTTGAAATTTAAAACTGTAACTTACCTGAGAAAGAATTTATAATTATTAAGTTGTTTAAATTTAAAATTGTAACGTACCTAACAAAGAATTCATAGCTAAAAGTATAGGCTAAAAACAAAATTAAATAAATAATAATTTAAATTAATAGGAAAAAAAATCAAAATTGAAAAAATTGATAGTTGTTAAGTAATGATATAAATTAACCTTAGAGTCTAGTTTTTCAAGGGAAAAACTTATAATATAAATATACTAATAAAAACGCGCCGCGATTCACCACCTAACGGGAGACCCTCCGGTTCATAAATAAAATGTAAATATAACAATAAAAACGAGCCGCGATTCACCACCTAACGGGGGACCCTCCGGTTCATAAATATAATAATAAAATTATAATAATAAAAAATAATAAAATTTATAACAACAGGGTGGTATACCCAATAATATAAAATTAAATCGAGCCGCGATTCACCACCTAACGGGGGACCCTCCGGTTCATAAAATTTAGTTCAGCCCTGCGATCGGAAGGCAAAAAGGACTATAAACAAAAACAATAATAAATAACAAATAATAAAATAGTACTGAAAATGTTTTAAATTTTTTTAATATATTCTTACAAAACAAAATGATACGACCAAGTATCCTATTAAACCCACCTTCCCAAACTAACCCACCATCTGCTCCAAATTCAGACAGACCAAATACTAGCAATCCCGACCTAGATCAATTGATAGTATCCATGTTGACTAGGGTAATTAGGGAAGAAGGAAGACTAAACCCAAACACTGACTTAACAAATGCCTCGGACGAAACTATAAGGCCGGAACATCGGAGACAACTCTCCGACCTAATTCCTGACATAGTTCGCAGCCTGCGAGAATTCAATGGGAATCCAGGAAAATTCAGTTCCTGGAAAAAAAATGTGGACAGGGTATTGAAAATTTACGAATCCCTCAGAGGTACGCCGAAATATTACGGGATCCTTTCCGTTGTCCGCAACAAAATTGTCGGCAATGCCGATATCGCTTTGGAGTCATACAGTACTCCCTTAGACTGGAAGGCAATATCCAGATGCCTTACTCTACACTATGCCGACAAGAGAGATGTCACCACTCTCGAATGTCAATTAACGTCTTTGACCCAAGAAAATGGAACTATTCAGGAGTTCTATCAAAGCGTTTACACGCATCTTTCACTCGTCCTTAATAAATTGAGCAGTCTGGAAACAAGTCAAGAATCTCTTGCATTGCGTACCCAGACTTATAGGCATAAGGCGTTGGATTCATTTATACGAGGCCTTAAGGGTGACCTCCCTAGGCTTCTAGGAATGAAGGAACCCGAAGATCTTCCACAGGCATTACACTTATGTCTAAAATTGGAAAATCAAATTGCCCGCAGCAGCTTTGCATTCACGCAACCAAGCACCATTCGAAGGTCGAATGTAAACCCACCACCACTCCCACCAAGGCGACCCTTTGGCAAGCCCCAGCCATTCTTTCCACAACTCGCATACATTCCAGGACCGCGCGCACAGCCCCAATACCAGCTACCAGCTCAATGCCATCAACAACCACTCAGATATTATCAACAGGCTCCTCAAAGAAACCGGAACTTCCAGCAACCATGGGAAAATAATCGACGTGCACAGCCACCCAGACCATTTGCTCCAAAGCCACAGCCCCGTCCAGAGCCAATGGACATCGACCACTCTATTCATAGTAGGAACGTTAGCTACATGAATAGACCTACCTTAAACAAACTGCCTGAGAAAAGAGCTTCCAACTTTTCTCACCAGATACCGATAAAACAACAGAGAAATTTTCACATCGAAGCAGGTGTAGACGTCCGAAATTACGAGACAGAATGGACTCCAGACATAGACGAACCCCAATACGACATAGCAGATACATCATATGACCAGCAGCCTCAGGAGTATCCTGAAGACCGAGAAGACTATATTGACGTAAATTTTTTAGGATGAAGAGTTCTTCGTTACCTTATATCGAATTTAAAACGAAGAACGGTAAATTTCTAAAAATTTTAATAGACACAGGGTCGAGCAAAAATTACATACAGCCACAATTAGTACCAAAACCTATCCCTAACGCCAAACCTTTTTTCGCTAACTCAATTGCAGAACAAATCCAGATTTCCCACCACACTATAATTAACATGTTTGGCACAGAAAATATCAACTTAAAATTTTTTATTTTACCTGGCTTAAAATCATTCGATGGTATTATCGGTAACGATAGCCTCAAAGAACTTCATACAACCATAAGTGTCCATGACGATATCATCAAGCTCGGTAATGGCAAAGAAATAAAAATTAAACAAATGCTTTCCCCCATAGTAAATAAAATCGATGTTAGACCAGAACACATGACACCTCCCCAAAAACTCAAAATGCAACAATTTATACAAAAGTATAAACAGCTATTTACCGCCCATTCGGGCTGAAAATGCGCCCTCCATTTTCCAGCGAGCCTTAGATGATATTCTAAGGGAACACATTGGGAAAACTTGTTATGTCTATATTGATGACATAATAGTGTTCGGCGAAAATGAAGAAACGCACGTCCAAAATATCGAAAAAGTTTTTCACACTCTCGAAAACGCTAATATAAAAGTGCAGTTGGACAAATGCGAATTTTTTCGAAAAGAAGTCGAATTTCTAGGCTTCGTCATTTCACCAAACGGTATAAAGACAAATCCTTCTAAAGTTGAAGCAATCCGAAGTTTCCCATGCCCAAAAAATTTGAAAGATTTGAGATCTTTCCTTGGACTTTAAGGCTGTTATCGCCGTTTCATCAAGGATTACGCTAAACTAGCGAAACCCCTGACTTCGCTCTTAAGAGGGGTGGATGGACGCGTGTCCAAAAACGCATCTAAAAAAAGGAAATTAAATTTGATAGTGCAGCATTACAAGCCTTCAACAAAATAAAATCTTCTCCTGCTTCTCAAGAAGTGGTATTGGCATACCCAGATTTTAAACAGGACTTTCACCTAACGACTGACGTATCTAACTACGCATTGGGAGCTGTTCTCGAACAGTTAGGAAAACCCATTTCATACGTTTCACGGTCACTAAATAAAGCCGAAGAGAACTATGCCGCAAATGAGAAAGAAATGCTGGCAATAATATGGACACTTAATACGTTTAGGAATTACTTATATGGTTCACCAAAAGTGGTAATCTTTACGGATCACCAACCTTTAACATTTGCGTTGAGCAATAAAAGCAATAATGCGAAAATGAAAAGGTGGAAATGCATCCTTGAAGAGTACAATTATGAACTTAAGTACAAACCCGGAAAAACCAACGTAGTTGCCGACGCACTCTCTAGACCTCCAGAGTGTAATGCACTCTCGACAATAACTTGTCATAGCAGTGACAGTTCTTCCCATGACCGAATTCCCAGTGTTGAGGTACCCGTTAACGTATTTAAATCCCAAATTCTTTTAAATATAGGACCAACATCCACATACCAGTTTAAAATCATTTTTCCAACATACCATAGGCATATAATAGAAGAAAGAAATTACGACCATACCAAACTTATTAATCTCCTTAAGAGATATCTGAATCCATCCGTTATAAACTGTGTAAAACAGACGAAGCAACTATGGGAAGAATTCAAGAAATTTATCCGATCCACTTTAGAAATTACAAAGTTAGATTCACCCAAATCCAAGTACAGGACATCATTAATGATCAAGAGCAACAGGAAATCATAATAAAAACTCATCGAAGAGCACACAGAAATAGCTGTGAAAATAAAATTCAAATTTTAGATAACTACTTTTTCCCGTCTATGTCGAAAAAAATAAAAAATATAATGCGAGAAAGCTCAATATGCAATGAAAATAAATACGACCGACATCCCAATAATCCCAAGTTAAAGAAAACCCCGATACCTGAATATCCAGGACATATTCTTCATATCGACATTTACATAACCGAAAGAAATCTAGTTCTTACCGCAATAGATAAATTCTCCAAGTACGTTCAAACTAGGATAATAAATTCAAGAGCAGTTGAAGACATATAAGAGCCCCTTCGCGAATTACTACAATATTTCTATTTGGTGTCCCAAAAGCAATAGTAATTGACAACGAGCAATCTCTTAATTCCGTATCAATAAGTTTCATGATAGAAGACACTCACAATATTCAAGTCTATAAAACTCCGCCATATAAAAGTTCTGTCAATGGACAAATCGAACGCTTCCATTCCCCACTTACAGAAATAATTGGATGCCTGAAAGTTGAACGACATTTCTCATCATTCCCCGAACTTTTAGATAGAGCAGTTTACGAATACAATTACACGGTACATTCAACGACAGAAAAAATACCCATAGAAGTATTTTTCGGACGAAATGTTACCACAGACCCAACACAGTTTGAACGCGCAAGACAGGAAAACATTGACAAACTTAAAGAAAAACAGACTAAGGACTTAATCCAACACAATAAAAAAAGGAAATCAATAAAAACTTATATGCAAGGAGATACGGGTATTTCCAAACTGGCGTGACGTGACATTTGAATGACTAAAAGTAAAAAAAAAAAATGCTTTACTTAACATTTCGAAACATTTTATATGAATAGTTGCATTGTAATAAAGGGGACTTTATTTTAGTAAACAAGTTACCGAAATTTATTAACAACACTAAATAATATAAGCTAATATATAGGCTGGCGTGACGTTACAAAACACGGAAGTCCCCCTTATCTTGAATTTTGAAAAAGCATGAGGAACTATTCGAGTGAAACTTTTTGTCAGGATATTTAAATATTTAAGGTTCACATTCCAATTTCCTATGTTAAAAAATGGTTTCGGTTTTTTTTACCACACAAAGTCTCTGGCGTGACGTTACCTGACGTTATGTTACTGAAATTTATATAAATTATTTTTTTTGTTGATATACCAATTTTTAAATTTTTTGTAGAAATTTCAAATAGAAGGGGTGTATGTAGATATTCAATTCGGGTTAGCGCTGTGATTTTGATGTTTTGAGAAAATAAACCAAATAAATAGGCACATAACTTTGACGTTTATAAATAAAACATGATTTTTATTTCAAAAATACGATTTTGTTTATTTAAATATTCCAAGTTAATTTTATTATTATACAACACTTTTATGTGAAAACGCAGTCTCGGCTGCTTTTATTTGCCTGTCTTCGCTGCTTGATAAATGATGAATTTTATGTATTCTATTAGCAAAACAGAAAACTCTTCTATTTGCTGTGTGGGAATGTAAACTAAGTTAACTCTAAATATATGATTTCGAGCACATTGGTAAAAAGAAACTGCAGTATCCAATTATATTTTTCGGTTTTGTTACCTGCCAAACTTTTCGTTTTATCGTTGCTCCTACCCCATCGACCGCACCTTTACCATGAGAAGTTGCAAAATAATTCCACTTTAAAACTTTGCAACCAAATTCAAAAACAAAATCTGGCAGGCTTCGCGCAATATACTTATTTTTAAACTGAGAGCTACTTCCATCCGAAAAAATATAAATATTTTGAAATTGCCCATGTTCTTTTTTGATTATGTCTACAAGTTTTGTTAAAAAACAGCACACATCGAATTTATTGTGAGTGAGTTTGTCACTGATTATAGAGTACAATTTTACTTCGCCAACCAGCCAAGCAACGCAAGTGAAAATGGTAACTTGACGGTAGCTAAAATGTGCGCTTTGCACCTCATTTTGACAAGTTAACCTATAATTCTCTGCGAAGTCAATTTGAAGAATTAGATCGTCGGAGCTAATGCCATTTTTTTTGCTTTCGAAATAGTTTTGTTGGGAACGTTTAATAAAAAAGTGGCGTTTAAACAAAGGTAACTGGGCATCTAAAATAAAAAAAAAAAATAAATAATTGGCGCGTACACTTCTGTTAGGTGTTTGGCCGAGCTCCTCCTCCTATTTGTGGTGTGCGTGTTGATGTTGTTCCACAAATGGAGGGACCTACAGTTTCAAGCCGACTCCGAACGGCAGATATTTTTATGAGGAGCTTTTTCATGGCAGAAATACACTCGGAGGTTTGCCATTGCCTGCCGAGGGGCGACCGCTATTAGAAAAATGTTTTTTTTTATTAATTTTGCTTTCACCGAGATTCGAACCAACGACCTCTCTGTGAATTCCGAATGGTAATCACGCACCTACCCATTCGGCTACGGCGGCCGCCTGGGCATCTAGTTCGTACAAAAGATCAGACAAAGATCCTTCGGTGTATGTCAAAGCAATGCGGTCTTCAACTTTGCGCCAATGTTTCCATTTAACAGATTCATCCATCAATGGCCAATATTTTAAGGGCACTAATTCCTTTCTTACATCTGGAACACAATGTTTGCACTTGTTCATCATACATTTTTCGTTCTTAATGTTGCAACAAGCAGATTCGAGAAATTTTTCAAAGTTGGATGAAAAAGATTTTATAAAATCCGCACTGCTTTCCAAAACAAATGCAAATTGGCGTGATGCTTACAAACACACATATTATGTGGTATCTTGCATGATAGTTGCACATGTTTTGGTCGCAATTCGTAAAATGCAGACTTGCTAACGAAGTTAGTAGTTTTCTCCAATTTGTAGAGTTCGTACGACTCAGCAACAGATAGCACCATAAAACGCTTGGCCACTACTACGCCATCGACAATCAATGTGTCCTTTCTACTTGCGGCTTGGACACCTGACATCTCTTGAGTAAAAGTCTACGACAAACAGTTTTTTTTCTTGTATTGCCGATTTAGATTCGTTCTTCAATGATAATGTACCATATTTTTTGTATTATATAACAAATCAACAATATACCTTCTTTTCTGTGGGTCGGCCGGCAAAGCTGTTTTGGCTTTTGTTAATGCCTTTCCTATTGTTTGCCTGCATTTATAGGGCTGATTGGCTTCTGGGCTATATTCTTTGGCACATTCATTTTTCTTTCTCAGGCGAAATGCTTGTTGTCTTTTACAATTTTGTTTTCTTATTGCATCACTTTTATGCTTGCTGGATTCTAACCTTTTTCTGTACTTTGATGCCCTCTCTTTTGCTTTTAAACGGCTTCTCTCCAGCCTCAGTGGGTCAGTTTTTAGTTTTTCCCTATAGCACTTTGAGTATTTCTTACAGTTACTCGAAGAATCCATCTACATAAGACATGATTGAATTATAATTCAGAAAAAGCCATCACCTATCGAGAAAATTACTTACAATATGGCGTGACGTTACGAAACTTTGAAGCTTAATACGACAGAAATTCCTTGCTTAAATGGCGTAATTTTTAATTTAATTTGTAACCTTTATCAACTTTTATTAAAATATAATAATAAAATAAGACTAAATAGCATCTGTATGGCGTGACGTTATTGATGAATATCTTTTAAAAGTAAATGCAAAATTTACCGTTAATTGAAACGTCACTGCTCTTTTACATTGGTTTTACGCCTAGTTGTTGTTATTGCCAAATTGTAGCTATTAGAGTTGAATTGCAGAGACACTCTTAGAAATTTAAACAGCAAAGAGAAAACGCTCTTGTAAATAAAAAAACTGATCACCAAGTGAACATGAAATTTGTGTTCCGATAACTCAAGAACGCAATTAAGGAAAATTTTGAAAATATTACTTTTATGATATTTAAATAGTTTTCTTTAATAAATCAAGCAATTTTTTTTGTTTAATCATAGTCTAGGTTTTCGGTTAAGGTAGACTTTTCTTTCCCATATCTATATATATAAAATTCAGCCGTTTTTCGCGTTGTGATGAACTTTACGGAGAATGGCTCAACCGATTTTAACCACACTTTGCCACATTGAAGAGACACATGTGGAGAAGGTTTGTAACTATGTTTGGCTAAAATCTCCTTTACTTCTTCGTCAACACACAGTATACACGAGGCAGCGTTCTTTTTACGCGTGTGGTTGTTATTGTAAACGGTTGCATGAAGCGTACATTTTACTCACATATGTACAAGTTAACGCAGCAGTATTTATGCTTAAATTTTCATTCCATTACATACATTTCAATGAAATGCAAACATACATACATATACATATATTCATACAGCAGTGGCTGCACGCCTGCATTCGCAGAGAATAGAAACATACAAATTAGCTGGCACAGCAATAGCTGACCGCCTGCAATAATTAATCGTAACACAATGCTGCTGTGACTAACTTAACACTTTGCTTAAATACTCCTTCTTTACACCCACACTTCGGGATAACAGAAGCAAAACCATTAGCTCAACGAACCTGAACAGGTCGTCGCTAAAAAAGTACTTAAGCAAGGCCGTTTTCTTAGAAGATTACCGAAGGTTATCAGTAATAGTGCATAGTGAAAGTAAGTGTTAAAACTAACAAGAAAGTGTTTTATTTGGTAAAGTGTTCAAGTGAAGCAGTTTCCAGGCATCAACCAAAGAGATAAAAAAGTGCGTCAGAAATATTTAAGAGAAGAGATTGTTTTCACATTTTCCACCGATATTTTCACGAAAACTTTACAAAATATATATTAATTTTGCAAATGATTGATAACAAGTGAAACAGTGAATAAATGGTGTGAAAAATACACACAACAGAAATCGGCAAAAATAATTATTGTAATATTTTAGAAGTTTTTACTTAAGATATTTAAGAAAAGAGATTGTTTTCACATTTTCCGTAGATATTTTCAAGAAAAATTTCAAAAATTTATATTATTTTTGCTGATCATTTCCCATTTCGGTTCCGTGTAATTTCCATTTCAACGCGTGCTCACAGTTCAATTATATTTTTAAGAGATGGCGCTAACAGTATGTTAATTTGAGTTCCAGTTTAAAAACAAGTAAAGTAGCAATCAAGAGCTCAGAGTGACATAGAGAATACCACTTTGATTCGGTAAAAGAAATGCCAAGAGGTAGAAGACATGCTAACATCGGACGTAATACACGTCGCAATAGAAATGTGCAAAATCTCAGACAAAATGAAAGTGAGGAAAATCATGCTGAGAGACTAAGTCAATAAAGAGATCGTACTAGGTCACGTTCTCAAAATCGGCCAATAAATATCAATTCTGTAAATTTGAATGGTGCAGCATTTCAATATAATCCACGACTTGATTATTCATCTCACAAATACGTTGTCATTGGAAGTATGGATAAAATTTGCGGATTTTGTCAAGCATTGAAATTCAAAACTAAAACACCAGGCATGTGTTGCGCTGCAGGAAAAGTTCGTTTACCAGACATACAATATCCGCCCGAACCATTGTTACATTATTATTAAATTTCCACATATAATTCGTGTTTTCAAATGACATCTTTTGGTGCTGGAAAAATTATAGCCGATAACTTCATGCCAACGTTCAAAGTAATACATAAACTTCAACGTTCAACAACATTCGCTGACACATCTAATGAATCATTAGATTTTGTGGACACAAATTATGGCTTTTTTCAGATGCAAAGGCAAGCATATCACTTAATAGGTTCATTACTACCACTACCCGATCAAGAGTCAAAATTTTTGCAAATTTATTTCATTAATGACAACGATGATGAACTTGAAGCACGGTGTGCATTTTCCAGAAATATAAACAGAGTCATTATGAGAGAGTTACAAGATTTATTACACACAGACAATGTTTTGGTGCAAAGTTTTCAAAGTTTTAAAACAACAATCGAAAGATTGTCATCTGATAATCATAAAATTAAAATTGATGCAAATAAAACGCCTGCCGGCGAACATCGTGGAAGATACAATCAACCAACTTCAAGCAACGAGGTTGGAATTGTTATATCTGGAGATGAATTTCAACCAAGAGATATTGTTTTGTAATGAAGAAATGATACACTGCAACGTGTTAATGAAACGCATCGAAAATATCCTCTTATGTTCTGTCGTGGTGAAGATGGTTATTCGATTGATATAAAACAAATAAATCCAGCAAATGGTCAAGAAACAAATAAAACTGTAAGCGCAATGAATTATTATGCATACAGAATCATGATAAGAGAAAATCAAGAGAATAACATTTTAAAATGTCGTAATTTATTTCATCAGTATATTGTTGACATGTATGCGAAAATAGAAACAGAACGTTTGAATTACATTAGATTCAACCAAAGAAAATTACGCTGTGACGAATACATACATTTACGAGATGCAATTAATAACGATACCAACGTTAACAACATTGGTCAAATGGTGATATTACCTTCATCGTATACAGGCAGTCCAAGGCATATGCATGAATACGCCGAAGGTGCAATGTGTTATGTCAGAAATTATAGTCGACCCGACTTATTCATAACTTTCACATGCAATCCGAAATGGAATGATATTAAGAATCATTTATATACTGAGCAATCAGCTACTGATAGGCACGACATTACTGCAAGAGTGTTTAGACGAAAGCTACAGTCTTTAATGGATTTCATTGTAAAATATAAAGTTTACGGGGATGTACAATGTTCATGTATTCTGTGGAATGGAAAAGAAGAGGCTTGCGCATGCGCATATTTTGATTTGGTTGAAACAAAAACTAACCACAGATAAAATTGATCATATTATACGTGCTGAAATTGCAGATATAAATGAAGATCCAGAATTACATATTACTGTAACCAAATGATTCATGGACCGTGTGGTACGTTAAATCAAAATTCTCCATGTATGGTTGATGGTAAATGTTCAAAAAACTACCCAAGGCAATTAATTGCTGAAACAATGACTGGAAATGATGGATATCCATTGTACCGTAGAAGATCACCAGAAGATAATGGAAAAACAGTCACTGTGAAAATAAATAATCAAGATGTGGAGATCGATAACCGTTGGATAGTTCCGTATTCCAAATTATTATCGAAAACATATAACGCACATATAAATGTTGAATATTGTAACTCCGTAAAATCCATCAAATACATATGCAAATATATCAATAAAGGAAGTGACATGGCAGTATTTGGAGTTGTAAATCGAAATGATGAAATTACTAATTACCAAATGGGAAGATACATTAGTAGCAACGAAGCAGTTTGCAGAATATTATCATTTTCGATTCATGATCGCCATCCAGCTGTTATTCATTTGTCAGTCCATTTAGAAAATGAACAAAGTGTTTATTTCACTGAAAATACTGCTCAACAAATGGCCGAACGACCACCAGCAACAACACTAACTGCATTTTTCACCTTATGTGAAACAGATTCATTTGCAAGAACATTGCCTTATTCAAATGTTCCTAAATATTATACTTGGAATGCATCATCAAGGTCCTAGGTACGAAGGCAACGAGGAATAACTGTAGATGGATATCCAGGTGTTCATTTGGGTGATGCAATCGGACGACTTGGATGGATGGTTCCATATGTAGAAGTCCACGCAAGTGGGGAAAGTTACTGATCGCCATTCACTTGGGAGTGGCCAGGACGATTCTTCTGCATATGGTTCAAGCAGCTCACAACTCCCGGGATTAGCCCAAGTATCCTCTGGGTAGCTTCCGAACACCCGTTCGGGAGTGAGCTAAAGTGAGAAGGCGAAACATTCCAGGATAGCTGGTTGTGCGCTGGGTTTGGGACCCGCCACTTAAAAACCTCCCCCCAATGAAAGCATATACAAAGCCTCGGATGAGAACTTCCAACACTGATGACGACCCCTGCAAACGAACTAAGGACTATGATTTGAGGGTATGCACCTGGAATGTCCGGTCCCTTAATGGGGAAGGTGCCTCTGCCCGGCTGGTTGATGTCCTCGTGAGAGTAAAGGCTGACATCACTGCCATCCAAGAGATGCGATGGACGGGGCAAGGAAAGAAAACCATAGGACCTTGCGACGTCTACTACAGCTGCCATGTAAAGGAGCGCAAATTCGGTGTCGGATTTGTTGTGGGAGAGAGACTTCGTCGCCAAGTACTGTCGTTCACTCCGGTGGACGAGCGTCTCGCAACAATCCGCATCAAAGCCAGATTTTTCAACATATCGCTAATTTGCGCCCACGCCCCGACGGAAGAGAAGGACGATGCGACCAAAGATTCCTTCTATGAGCGCCTGGAACGTTTCTATGAGCGCTGCCCCCGCCACGACATAAAAATCGTGCTTGGCGACTTCAACGCCAGGGTGGGCAAGGAGGGAATTTTTGGTCCCACAGTCGGAAAATTTAGCCTGCACAACGAAACATCCGGTAACGGACAGAGGCTGATCGACTTCGCCGGGGCCCGAAACATGGTAGTCTGCAGCACCAGATTCCAGCATAAAAAGATACACCAAGCTACCTGGCTGTCTCCTGATCGAAAAACGCGAAACCAGATCGATCATGTTGTGATAGATGGAAGACACGCTTCTAGTGTATTAGATGTACGTACGATCCGAGGACCCAACATCGACTCGGATCATTACCTTGTTGCAGCCAAACTGCGCACTCCTCTGTGCAGCGAAAAGCGTCCATCTAACTACGCAAAGAATGTTCGACATCGAAAAGCTGCAATCACAACAGACAGCCAGAAGATTCGCCACTCGACTCTCACTCTTGCTCTCAGAGAGTACTGCCCAACAAACCGGCATGCACGAGCAATGGAGCAATATTTCTCGTTCTCTACGTACCGCCGCCGAGGAAGAAATCGGATTCCGGCGAGCCCGAAAAAACAATTGGTACGACGAGGAATGTCATGCTGCCGCCGAAAGAAAAGATGCTGCCTATAGAGCCACGCTGCGATCGGGCGCAACGCGAGCCATGTGGGACCGCTACAGAGAGCTAAGAAAAGAAGAGAGACGTATTATTCGACAGAAGAAACGAGAGGCCGAAATACGTGAGTGCGAGGAGCTTGAGATGCTGGCCAATAGGAACAACGCCCGAAAATTCTACCAGAAAGTTCGGCGGCTTACAGAAGGTTTTAAGACCGGGGCGTTTTCCTGTAAGAACAAAGACGGCGATCTGGTGACCGACATCCAGAGCATTCTTAAATTATGGAGGGAACACTTCTCGAACCTGCTTAATAGTGATAGCTGCGCATGTCAAAGAGAATGTGATGATCCCGATACCCCAATCGTTGACGACGGAATTGACGTTCCGCTACCCGACCATGACGAGGTGAGAATAGCGATAACGCGGCTAAAGAACAACAAAGCCGCGGGCGCCGACGGACTGCCGGCTGAGCTATTCAAACATGGCGGCGAGGAGCTGGTAAGGTGCATGCTCCTATGCAAAATATGGTCGGATGAAAGCATGCCTGCCGATTGGAATTTAAGTGTGCTCTGCCCAATCCATAAGAAGGGTGATCCTGCAATCTGTGCCAATTACCGTGGGATTAGTCTTCTAAATATCGCCTATAAGGTCCTAGCGAGCGTATTGTGTGAAAGGCTGAAGCCCACCGTCAACCAACTGATTGGACCTTATCAGTGTGGCTTTAGACCTGGAAAGTCTACCATCGACC
>JAYXIM010024518.1:0-75190 GCA_037575425.1 Anastrepha fraterculus | reverse complement strand
GAGTTAAAAGCGTGGGATGCTTGATATAGTAAATATTACAATCATTCTATTGGCAACTACCTATGTACAGAAGGTTATGAAAGTGAAGCAAAATGCATCCCACGCTTTTAACTCTAATTTGAATTATTCTATTTGTATCTTGATTTTTGTTATAATTCTGTTGTGAGGTAGTTGACTATGACTGATCGTTCGATTTGCTATTACTTCATTATAGGTCTCTTTGTCATTAAAATTTATTTTATACGTTTTAGTTCGATTGGCAATAAAAGCGTGTTTTTTAGTTTTTTTAAACTATTTTTTATTTTCTACTTTTTAGTTCGATTAGCAAAAAAGCGTGTTTTTTAGTTGTTTTTTTTTAAACTATTTTTTATTATGAATGAAAATTATTGTTATCATTGCAGTCAGTGAATTAATGATTCGATATATTCGTGTTATATTTAATTCCTTTCTTGACTGTGAGTCTAAAGCTATGCAGTTATCGGCCGTGATAAAGAAGTAATCGGGATGAAGAACTTATTTCGTGGAGGGAGCCTGAGAAACGGCTATCCCACTCCATTGGCCATTTTTTTTCGATTTTCGTGGTGTGTTGCACTATGAATTCCTTCCACCTGGCCAAACTGTTAATAAGGAATATTATTTGAGCGTTATGCGTCATTTACGTGAAGCAATTCATCTAAAAAGACCAAAATTACGGGCCAACAACTCTTGGTTTTTGCATCACGATAATGCACCGTCTCACTCTGCACTCGTTCTTCGTGACCATTTCGCCAAAAATTCCACGCATACCGTTCCGCAACCACCGTATTCGCCTGATTTGGCTCCGTGTGACTTCTGGCTATTCCCAAAACTCAAGAGACCACTCCGGGGAACGCGTTTCGAGTCGATTGAGGAGATAAAAGCTGAATCGAAGAAGGTGCTGATGGCTATACCGGAAATGGACTATTTGGCATGTTTCGGGGATTGGAAAAATCGTTGGCATAAGTGTATTTCATCGAGGGGGGATTGTTTTGAAGGGAATGAAATTGATTTACAAGAATAAATAAAGATTTTTCATTTTACAACCAAATTCACCTTACTTTCTGCCCACATGTAAAAAAAGAAAATATTAATCCTGGCAATCCTAATAAGGATAATGGAAAACTTTTATCAAACTATTGCATTGTCCTCGGTCCTTGATAGGTGTGCAAAATTCCAAGTCGATCAGATTTTTAGAAGCCAGTGAAAATTAAGCTCAAAGATTCCGTTACATACATACATACATACAACCCGACCTAATAAAAGTGTGTTAAAAAGGCAGGCATATGACACAATTATAGACAATGTTGCAAATGAAAGAGGAGGAATATTCTTCTTAGATGCACCAGGTGGGACTGGAAAAACGGTTTTGTTGTCGTTAATTTTGGCCACCATTCGATCACAGAATAATTTTGCATTGGCTTTGGCATCATCTGGAATAGCGGCAACTTTATTGGACAGCGGTCGCACTGCACATTCTGCATTAAAGTTACCATTAAATATGCAAGTAAATGAAGAACCAACTTGCAACATTTCTAAAAATTCTGGAATGGGAAAGGTTTTACAAACATGTAAAATTATTGTATGGGATGAATGTACGATGGGTCATAAAAAATCACTGGAAGCCTTAAATAGGACACTGAAAGATTTTCGAAATAACACAAACATATTTGGTGGTGCACTAATTCTATTGGCCGGTGATTTTCGACAAACTTTGCCTGTTATTCCCAAATTAACAGCAGCTGATGAATTGAGAGCGTGCCTTAAATCCTCTAATCTGTGGAGATATGTTCAAAAACTCACATTAACTACTAATGTTCGTGTGCAGTTACAGAATGATCCAACAGCTGCTGAATTTTCCGAACATTTGTTGCAAATTGGAAATGGACGAAAGCCAATTGATAAGAATACAGGCATGATCACACTTCCAACTAATTTTTGTACCGTAACAGAATCAAGAGTACAATTAGTGCAAAATGTATTCCCAAATATTGCAGAAAACTATCGAAATCAAGATTGGCTAAGCGAGAGAGCTATATTAGCTGCCAAAAATGTTGATGTCAATGAAATCAATGCCAGTATTTTGACAAAAATTCCAGGTGAAGTTGTCACCTATAAATCAATTGATTCAATCACTAATCCCGACGATGTAGTGAATTACCCAATTGAATTTTTGAATTCACTTAATTTGCCTGGCTTGCCACCACATCGTTTGCAATTGAAAGTCGGCGCAGTGATCATTATGTTGCGAAATATCAATCAGCCGAAACTATGCAATGGGACAAGATTAGCAGTGAAACGGACAATGAACAATGTAATTGAAGCAACAATTTCGAAAGGCAAATTTAAAGGTGAAGATGTTTTGATTCCGCGCATTCCAATGATTTCAACAGATTTGCCTTTTGATTTTAAGAGACTTCAATTTCCCATTCGCCTTGCTTTTGCTATTACAATCAATAAGTCTCAAGGTCAAACACTTCAATTATGTGGAATTGACCTAACTTATCCATGCTTTGGACATGGGCAACTGTATGTAGGATGTTCTCGAGTAGGGAAACCATCGTTACTTTATATTTATACACCGCATGAAAATAAAACCAAAAATGTTGTGTATCAGAAGGCTTTAGAATAAGTTGTTAGTTTACAATCATTAGAGTAAGTCACTAAAATAAATAAAACATTGTTATTAGAATAAGTCACAAAATAATGGCCGAGCGTTAATTAAATGATGAAACAAGAAAAAAACAAAGATCACTTTTCATTTATATTTTTCTTTCACCCAGCGAAGCGGGTGAGGGTCCGCTAGTTATATTTATAGAAATAGATAAAAGATTAGGATCAAAAATATCCCCAAAATACAGACGAGAAATAGTTAAGGAAGACAAGAGCACAACAATACTGACCGAATCTGGAAAAATAGTACATAAGAGCAATATTAAAAGTTAGATCATCTCTCCATTTACAGGCTTCATCTCCTCCGACTTATTAACGGAGACGTGGAAATTTTAGACTGCACAATATCATACTTAGTGACCATTAACAATGGACTTGCCAAAATTCACGATGGCACCTTTCGACTCATTCATCTGATTGACTTAAAAAAATACGAAATACTTTTGACGGACATTCATAGCCACATAGCTGAAAAATTACCTAAGGACAGTTTCCTTTATCCAATCCTTAAACATGAAACAAATCAAACCCTTGAAATCCTTGAAACCCTTAAACCTATAAGTAAATCACGTAAATTAAGATCTATCAATATACTAGGTACCGCGTTGAAAATATCTTGCTGGATCACCAGACCACGACGACCTAGAAATCATTAACAATAACCTTATGAATTTAAATCAAAATAACAATAAGCAAACAGTTATTAACGAGCTTTTTAATAAAAGAGTAAGTAATATAACATCTCTGACTAATACAATTTTAAATGCAATAAGGAAAAATAATAACATAATAGATGATGTAGTAAAAGATTTGCAAAGTAAAATAAGATTGATCAAAGACGAATTAATAAATATAAAATATGCAATACAATGGGCAAAAAGTAATATCCTAAATACTGTAATATTGAACAAAAATGAAGTAAAAATTGCATTAGATAAATTAAGAGGAGAAGAAATGCCATTTAACAACGCAGAAGAAGCGTTAGAATTTTCTAAGATAAATGTTTTAAGTAAAGAAATAATAATCGTTTATATGGTAAAAATAGCACTCACAAAAAGTGAAATCTTTAAAAAAATTAGTTGAAGACTAGTAAAAAAAAAACAAAACAATATTGTACTAAACATTGAATTTGAAGAAATTTTAAAAATTAAAAATGCAGCTTATGGCATCCGAAATCCTTGCGAAAAATATAATGATATATAAATATGTAATAAAAGTAATTTATTAGATTTAAGCAAAGATCAATGAATACCTTAATTATTAAGTAGTTTAAACTCTAGTTGTACAACGATGTCAGGTCACAACTTACCTAGTATAGAAGAAATTCAAACAGGCGTTATACTGCTAAACAACTTTAGTGGACAAATAGAAACTAATGATGTTATCCAAAAAATAAATGGAGCACACGTTATAAAATTCTACAATTCATCGATAAAAATGAATAGCCGATTATATAGAAATTTTGCGCAACCATTCGAAGCCATTCCCTCAATCCTGCAGCTTTCACCAGCCGAAAGTAAGCACATAAATCTACTTTCATTAGAAATGTTGCAAGAACTACACATTAACAACACCCAGCGGATTGAATATTTGAAAAATACTACACTCTCTATTGGAACATTTACAATCGCAATAGTCATAGCGCTAACAGTCATATCAATTATCCTTCTTAGACGTAAATCCCTCAAGATTGAATACGTTGGGAAGAAGCAAGAAATTCCATTAGAAATTACTCCAACAAATTTATCCTGTAACGATGATAGACCCACCTTTATTAAATTCAACGACCTACCTTACTTTTAATGATCGAGGACGATCATTTTTTTGAGAGGGGAATAGTTAACACATCATACATTAGCATTATGACAAATATAAATATCAAATAGCATAATGTGAAAATATTGCGAAATAGTGTCCCACGGGTAAACGATACCACACGCGCCTAAACTAAGTAATTTTCCCAGCACATGCAGGTGTAACGTGACCTGGCCACATTTTAGGTGTTAAGAAATAGTAATAAGAATTTTGTAATTAGTTTTTAGCTCAACATCAAAGAATAAAGACGTGGACTCTTGTCCACAAAAAAATATTTTTTAAAAAACTATTTTATATTATAAAATTGTAACTTATATACCCACTTTAAGTCTTAGCATGCATGCATACAAACATGCCTACTTGCCTTCTAAGCTTCCTACAAAATAATTGTATTCATATGTAACTACATCCATGGACGTTCACATGCATATAAGTATGCGCGAGCACAGCACTCCTTTCTTGCGTCCGTGTACTTTTCCACCAGCCGATATTCTGAATATTTAATTTACAAAAATACAATACTTTGATAGACGCAACAGCAGCAGCAAGCGCAACGCGATGCACCCCTGGTAGGCCGACGAAGGGATGGCCTTCGGCTCCTTCGTCGCATTTTCTTTAATCTCCTCTATCGACCGAAATCTCCTTCCATATCAGGTGAATACGGTGATTGCACGATGGTATTTAGTTGGTGTTTGGTCAAATAATCCAGCACAATTTGGGCTCGGTGCGATGACGCGTTATCATCGCGCAAAATCCAAGAATTGTTTGCCCACATTTCCAGCCGTTTGCGACGTAGAGCATCTCTTAAACACTTCAAAATGGATAAATAATATTCTTTATTGACTTTCTGGCCCGATGGAAGGTACTCATGGCGTACTACGCCTTGGCAATCGAAAAAAACAGTCAACATCACCTTCTCGGTACTTTTTCATCATAAGGTATACTCGTACATATCCCATCTTTTCACTGACGGACAAGAATACGGTCGCAGTTTCTTTTTTTATATGCCTACATTTTGCGTTCGATGAAGGTTTGTATACATTTATTTATAGGTGTGTATGCGCGTTTGGCTTTCTGGACGGATATTAGAATGATATTTTCTCATCAATATACAGTTAGTAACATAAATAATTATACAGGAGCCTGATTTATGGAATTGTTTGACGCTAACGCTTTCCTTAATATGTAATCAAAATATTTTACACATGGTAATTGTGTACTGGGATAAGCTTTTCATATGCGCCTTAATTTAGCTGTAAATTTTAGGTACCGTTATCCACGCTTTGCTTTGTCTTTGATGCCAGCCAAATTTATGTCACAAAAGTTAGTATAGAGCAAACGATTGTTCAGTTAGCATAACATTTATTTTTACGCATTGATTAAAAAAGTTAAAACTATTAAAAGGAAATAATTAAAGTGAGTATGGAAGTACGTTTTGTATTAATTTTTGCGACATTTTTAGTAATGGCACCAAGAGGGAAAGAGCTTTCTGATGATTTAAAAAAACTGATTATAAAATATCACAAGGAACTTAAATCATTGCGAGAAATCGGTCTCTTGATAGATAGGAGTTTTACTACAGTTGAAAAGATTGTGAATAAATATAAAAGTGCGGGAAGCACCATTAATAAAGAGCGTTGTGGGCGTCCGCCGCTCTTAAGTCCCAGAGAAAAAAGCTTAGTCGTACGGAAAATCAGGACAAACCCCAAAATAAGTGCCCCCAAATTGAAATCTGAAGTTGAAAATGAGCCTGGAAAACAATTTAGCACCAAACTATTCGCAGGGTTTCGCATAGTGCTAGTTATCGTGGGAGCAATGTTAGGAAAAACTCCTTCGTGAGTAGCGTCAAACGGAGTAAACGGATTTCATTCGCCAAAGATGATGAAAAATATGACCAAACGTTCTGGAACCAAGTCATATTTTCTGATGAGTGTAAGTTCAGTATCTGTGGGTCTGATGGCCGTGAAAAAGTTTGGAGAAAAGTTAACGCGGAATTGGATCCAAACAATATGACCGGCACTGTGAAGCATGTAGGGGGCTCTGTGATGGTTTGGGGATGTATGGCTGCAAACAGGGTTGGAAACTTGGTATTTATCGAAAATATTATGGACCGATATGGGTATTTAAATATTTTGAAAAATAATTTAAAAGAAAGCGCTACGAAATTAGGCCTTGGAGGAACGATTATCTTTCAGCAGGATAACGACCCGAAGCACACATCCAACATTGTACGAGAGTAGATGTTATACAATGTGCGAAAACAGCTGAAAACACCGCCGTAGTCCCGGGACACAAACCCAATCGAATATTTATGGGAACATTTAAAGCGGCAAATACCTAAACATCCGATTAGAAATAAGGAACAACTGAAAAACGCCCTTCAAGAGGAATGGAATAAAATACCACCAGCTGTAACTGAAAAATTGGTTAAATCAATGCCATCATGACTTAAAGCGATTGTAAAGTCTAATAGTTAATCTACCAAATACTAGGATTTGATTTTAATTATTTTTTTTTTCACAAATTAATAATATGATGAACTTTATACTTACTTTTCAGAAATGAATTTTTATAAAGTTTAATATAAAAAGCTATAATTTGGTTGCTTTTTAAAATTTTGTCATTATTTGGATTAAATATGCTTTTGGATTTCATTCATGTAAATAAAACACATTTTTGTTATAACTTCGGTTGTTTGAAGGAATCGATTGGGGGAAATTGAAAACGTGTCCGGTGTATACTTACTTCTGTTACTAACTGTGGCTTGGATTTGATTAAAGAGATTAAATATATGCATGTTTATTGATTTATATAAAAATCAGTTCATATACAGTATGAACTATTTTATATCAAAAAGAAATTTCTACTTATCAAGCACAAAAAATCCTAAAACTCTATTTAAAGCAATTATAATTAAAATAAACTCAAGAATTTTAGCAAACTTTTCTGGTTTTAACTTTAATAAAAAATAGTTTAAAAAAACTATTGCTATTACTTCATTATAGGTCTCTTTGTCATTAAAATTTATTTTCTACTTTTTAGTTCGATTAGCAAAAAGGCTTGTTTTTTAGTTTTTTGTGTTTAACAATTTTTTATTATGAATGAAAATTATTATTATCATTGCAGTCAGTGAATTAATGATTCGATATATTCGCATTATATTTAATTCCTTTCTTATCGACTGTGAGTCTAAAGCTATGCAGTTATCGGCCGCGATAAAGAAGTAATCGGGATGAAGAACTTATTTCGTGGAGGGAGGCTAAGAAACAGCTACCCTACTCGTGAAACGGAGAGGTAACAACAAAATATACTGACATAATCAATATGTTACATACTTTTTCCCATATAGATCATTGATTGTTGTTTTCATTTAGTCAGTGATTTATAGTCCGATTTAATTGTGTTATATTTAATTCCTTCTTTACCGATTATATGTCCAAAGATAGGCCAGCATTGGCCTTGACACAGAATAGATACCCTCAGCACAAAACAAGGAGACCGTGGATTATATTGACACAATCAAAACGATATGTAAAGTTCCAGTTTGGTTTTTTTTAGTTCATTTTTGTTGTGAATTGTACTTTAATCGATAAAATTTTATAAATGAAATTATGGTAATGATAAATTCCTTCTTTATTTGCCAAAATTTTGTTCCGTAAAATAATTTCAAAATGTAGGTTTTGATTATTTTATTGTAATTAAAAAAATTACATCTCATATGAAAATTATTTCATCTTATATGAACATTGAATAGAGTAAATTTGCGTGTATGAGACTTGTAGTATCTACGCATGTGTAAAGACTATACAAAGTGAGAATGCAACTACCCTGAAAACGTTTTAGCCTTCTATTGCAGTGCCGCGTGCCCGAGTAAGTTCGAATTCGAAAGAGTAAGTCGTAGACTCCCGAAATCAGTAAGAGTAACTCGGAGAGTGCAGGCATGCGCAGACCGCGCGTTAGCTCTATCTTTCTTACTCTTCTACAGAAGATCTAGTAAAAAAAGAAAATATTAATCCTGGCAATCCTAATAAGGATAATGGAAAACTTTTATCAAATTATTGCATTGTCATCGGTCCTTTATAGGTGTGCAAAATTCCAGGTCGATCAGATTTTTAGAAGCCCGTGAAAATTAAGCTCAAAGATTCCGTTCCATACATTTGTGCATACAACCGGAGCTAATAAAAGTGTGTTAAAAAAGAAACCGTGCAAGGTCAAAAATATGACTTTTTAGTATAATTCCGCCGACTTTAGCGTCTGCGCCACAAACTAACTGGTTACGCCGTTATCTCAATCGCAAATTCATTCGCTTCGCTGATGACACCTGACGAATCCCTTACTAGCATGTTGAATCCCCTACTACTGTGGTGAAAAATTATATGAAATCCTCTACTCTCTCTATCACACTAGATAAACAGAGAAAAAAATCTGAAATCCTCTACTAGCGTGGTAAATAAAGATATGAAATCCTCTACTAGCGTGGTAAAAATCGATATCCTCTACTAGCAGAGAATGTTAATGCAATGAGAAGGTGCAAATGTTACTGTGAGCTTTTTTTTAGTACAATTGAGATTTGAAAGATTTGTAATAAGGAAATTTAGCACACCGAGTTTATAGACACCTCACTGACTTTTCCCCACACAAAAATTAGAAACACCACTCATCTTTCACCTCAACACACAACACATTTCGCACCTAGACATTAAACCAATTAAATTTTTACTATTTTCGTATTTTTGAAACAATAAGCGAATACATAAAATTTATTACAAATTTTTTTACGATTACATTAAAACAAAAAAACTTAAAAACGAAAAAAAAAAAATTTGCGCCGGGTCCACGTTTTGACCTATATCTCGAGACCCTATCTACCAATAGGTATTCAAACTATACGGAAACCGTCTTCAATACCTACTTAACAATGTGTGTAAGTTTGGTTTAATTCGGTTCAAAGACACGGCGGGTCCACGTTTTGGCATATATTTCGAGACCCCAGTCATCAATAGGTATGAAAATTAACCCGTTTTAAAGCACTTATCCACAGCTTTCAATTGATATCCATATTGTACAAACACATTCTAGGGTCCACGTTTTGGTCTCTATCTCAAGAGCCTAGTAACGGAGCGGAAGGAAATACTCTGAACTAAAGCATTCACCAACAGCTTCAATTTGATACCCATATTGTACATACACGTCCGAAGGTTACCCGGGTCCACATATTGACCTATATCTCGAGCCCTATTTCCAAAATAAAATATAATCCATGTTACTCGTGGATGATGTAGCTTTCGAATGGTGAAAGAATTTTTAAAATCGGTCCAGTAGTTTTTGAGCCTATTCACTACAACCAAACAAACAAACAAACAAAGTTTTCCTCTTTATAATATTAGTATAGATGTCAATTTATAGTTTATGTATTCGACAGCGTTTACATTCATATGTATGTAAGTTAAATTTATTTTTGAAAATAAAATAAATTTGTTGAAGTTAATTTGTTTTATTAAAATTAAAACACATTTTGTTACACTTCAAAATAAATTTGTTCTTTATTCTTCAAGGTGACTTTCAAGACTACTTTTAACATTAAAAACTATACTTATTCAATTTATTTTAACAGTTAGATTTATACTTAAAATGAAGAGAGAAAGATTTCCCCATTTATTCTTACAACAATTACAACAATTAAATGTATAACTTACATAGCTAATTATTACAGTTAGATAATGAAGAGAGCGAGAGCGAAAGGGGAAAGTTACTTATAATATATAACTCGCCTCTCCTTAACCGTTTAAGTGCTAAGCGATTTTCTTTAATACATACAAAAATTGCGAAGCAAAATTTGGTCTAAGAAAACTGAAATATGATGGCTTTATAAATATAAGCATAGAGAACACAAAAAATTACATATTTCAATAATTTTATTTTTATTTTGTAGACTAAACTATTAGTTATGATTATAAGAAAAACTTATTTACATTTTTTTAATATTTTTTTTTTTTTTTTACAAGTTCCGGCATTATTATTCAAATTTTGGCACATTTGTGGTTCCCCACACATGTACCATGCACACCTTTTTTGCAAATGTTGCATATTAGCCGGGAACGCTTTGGATTTTTAGATCCTTTTACACTACATACTACACATTTGCGCAATTTATTTTCAAAATATCGATATTGAACGAAAAATAAAAATTGTTTTTAACGGTCTCAACTAATTTATACTTTTATATGACATAAATTTTTGATAAATATCGCAAAATAATATTCAACACGTTCCTAGCCGAACGCCAAATGCACAGTGATGCAATCGTCGCTATAGCGACGCGCCGCAAATTTGGAGTAATTAGTTATCGTCGCTATATCGACGAATCGCACTCAAACGGTTAAAGAATTCGAGTCTCGTCGAATCTTTTACAAATATACAATACGAAAATTTAATATTTTCTTATAGTGATACAGATTTAAATCACAACTTAACATAAAACATGAAATATATTTAAGTTGTTTAGGGTTTTTTTTTCAAGAGAAATATTAAACTATATTAGCCATAAATATTCATTTCTTATTCTATAGTTTACATTTAAAAAAAAAATAAATATAGTGTGATTTAACATAAAAAAAAATATTAACGAATAGTTTTCCATGGTTTGTTCTACAAATCCATTTCATTTTTTTTTTATTCTTTTTTTTTATTTTTTTTTATTTTATTTTATAGACTTTAATGGGCGTCTAAATTGTGCAGTGTCTACTTTATTAGGGTTGCTGTGGTGGTATCTGTTAAATCTTTTAGCAGTTTTTTGTCTAACTGTAGTAGGATTTTTAATATATAAATTAGATCTTTGTAAATTAAGTGTAATATTTTCTCTTTTAATATTTTCTCTATCAATGGTTTTCTTTTTAATTGCTTCAGATCTTACTTTAACCTCTTTTAAATTTATGTGTAACTTATTTATAAAATCAATTGGTTTTAATTTAGTCGTGCTGTGAATTGTATTATTATAGTAATTAATTGCCTTTAGTACTAATTCTTCAGAGTCATTAATATTTTCAGCGTTTTTTAATATTCTTATATGCTCTAAGAGAGTCGAATGCATTCTTTCTACATCTGAATTTCCTGTGTGCGAATTCGGTGTTGTAAAATGAGTTTCTATATTATTTTCTTGACAGAACAGCTTTATAAGTGCATTATTAAATTCATTATCCATAATAATTTTATCAGGTTTTCCTAAGAATGCGATTCGCTCTTCGATTTTAGTTTTAATTGTTACCATATTTTTGTCATTTAGTTTATGTGCGGTTCCTAATTTCGTAAATTTGTCTATTGTTGTCAAAAAACTAGTCTTTTGTATCTGAAAAATATCCATATGTACTATTTCATTTGGTTTTTCTGGTGTTGGAGTATGTTGAAATATTTTATTTATTGGTTTTCTGTCATATTTGTTTTCATTACATATTCTGCAGTTATTACAATATCTATTTATAAATTTTAATAATTTAGAATTATAATAATTATCTTTTAATTCTTCGAAATTCTCCTGGATTCCTCTATGGTTACCTTTAATATGAATATCATCAATGATATTCAATAAAGATTCCTCGGATTCAATATCACTAGCAACTTTAGTACAATTTATGAAATTTATTTTATTGTTATTAGAAAATAATTCAATTAATTTGTTCTCTATTATATTATATTTATTATTGTCAAGCTCCGAGTATACCCCAATTTTTCCTTTTTTTATTTCACGTCTAAATAAATCATTCAAATAATGAGTATTATTTAAGTCATTCTCAGACACGTATATGACTTTATATTTTTTAAAAAGTATTTCGGTTTCTTTATTTTTATTTTTAACTATTCTTATTTGCGTCCTATATTTATTAACAATTTTATTTATTCTAAAGAAATTAATATTTAAATTTTCTCCTTTCCCTTAATATATTCAATATCGAGATCAAATTCATCTAATAATATTTTCCATCGGATGATTCTAGAATTGGGCTCTTTAAGTGAATAAAGCCATTTCAAAGGCTGATGATCAGTTTGAACCAGAAACTTTCGACCAAAAAGGTATGGACGGTAATATTTCACTGACCATACAATGGCTAATAATTCTTTTTCTAGCGTTGAGTAGTTTTTTTCATGTCCATTTAAAGTCCTACTGGCGTAACTTACTGGTTTGCCATCCTGGCTCAACACCGCGCCAATAGCAGCATTGCTTGCATCCGTGGTCAATACAAATTTTTTATTAAAGTCTGGATAGCATAATATTGGTGGATTTGTTAAAATTTTCTTCAATTTTTCGAAAGCGTCAATATAAGATTTGTCATTAATATCAATTTTACTATTTTTTTTCAAATATTTTATTATAGGGCTAGCAATAAAGGAATAGTTCCTAATGAATTTCCGGTAATATCCGGTTAAACCTAAAAACGATTTAGTTTCTTTTACTGACTTTGGTAGCTCCAAGTTTTGTATTATATTAATTTTCTCGGGGTTGGGCTTTATCCCATTATTTGTTATGATATGACCAAGAAAGTTTGTTTCTTTCGATAAGAATCTACACTTATCTATTTGTACCTTTAAATTGTAATCATTAAGTTTATTAAATACTTTTTGCAAGCTTTCTAAATGTTCGGTTAGCGAGGTTGAAAAGACTAGTATATCATCCATATAAATTATACAAATTTTATTTATATAATCTGCCAAAATGTAATTTAGCATTCGCTGAAATGTAGCGGGCGCGTTTTTGAGACCGAAGGGCATTCGAATGAACTCGAAGTGACCACGGGCGTTGAAAAAGCCGTCGCTTTCCTCCATCAAAACCTGATGAAAGCCTTTCGCAAGGTCCAAGGACGAGAAATATTGTGCCCTACCTAACTTGTCAAATAACGACTCTATATTTGGCAGAGGAAATTTGTCATCCACAGTTATTTCATTTAACTTCCTAAAATCTATAACTAATCGCCATTTCTGCTGGTTCGAATTATCGGACTTCTTTTTAACAATCCATAAAGGGGAATTATAAGGCGATTTGCTGGGGCGTATTATACTTTCTTTTAACATTTCATTTATTTGCTTTTCTATTTCATTTTCTAAAATCTGTGGATGCCTATAATTCTTGCAGTATACTATTTTATTAGAAGTAGTTATTATTTTATGTTTTACACAGGTAGTTGTAGTTAAATTTTGGTTTTTAATATAAACCGTCTTTTTATTTTTATGTAAAAAATTTTCTAATAACTTATTTTCTTCCTTATTTAAGTTTGTAGGCATTAAATCTTTGAATTTATCCAGCTCAAATTTTTCTATATAATTAATTTCCTCATAAGAAATGCTAAATTTATAGTCAATTAGTTTTATTTCATTATTATTTACTTTAAGAGTATTATTTTGAAAATCTATTATAGCTCCAAGGGGCTGTAAAATATTTATTCCTATTATGCAATCGAATTTTTTATCAATAAAATTAATTAATTTAACAGACATGAAGCTATCTTTTTCTTTGAATTCATCCGGCACATTTACTATCACTTCATCTATAATAATATTATTACCGACCAGGGTATTTAATAAAATTGGTTTTATTAAACTTTTCTTTATTCCTATATTGGAAAAAAAATTATAATCTCCGAGGGTAGTAGCAGCACCACTATCAATTAGGCATCTTGTTTTTGTATTATTTATAGTTAATATTACTATGGGTAATGATAATTTCGAGGCTGCACAGGAAAATGTTCTGTAACGTGAATTGCATCAATTTCCATTGGTTCTTCATTATTACTTAAATGTCTATTATATGAATTTTGTTGATTTTGTCGTAAATTACTAAAATTTTCTAAGTCATAATTTTGGGTTTGTTGTTGCTGATTATTTCTGTTAAAAGTGTTAAAAGTTTGCGTTTGAAAATTTCTGAAATTTCTGTTACAATTATTAAAACCACCACTATTATTTCTGTTATTACGGCTACTATAATTAGGAATGTTGCTTGAATTTTGAAATCTTTGAAAACCATTCCTATTTAATGAATTATTTGCATTTTGAAAGTTATTATTTGGAAAGGTATTGTTATTTGGATAATCATTATTGTTTTGAAAACTTTTATGCGCAAAACTATTCGCTTGTTTATTATTTACTAGTTTTATATCTTTTAGTATATTATTTTCTAAATAAAATGTATAAGCTATGTTAATAGATCTAATATTATTTTGTAGCAAAAGAGATTTAATACTAATAGGTAAGTAGTTTACATAGATATCAAAAATTAGTTTTTCATTATGTTCAGGTGTATACAAAATGTCAGGTTCTAAGCTATACTTTGTGTTCATTAAACTTAAAATTTTACTTAATTTATAATGTAATTCCTCAATGTTCCTAGCTTCTTCGTTTAGTGCATCACTTCTTAAATTAAAAAAACTTCTTTTTACTCCAAATTCCTCCTTAAGCTTAACTATTATACTTTCCCATGTAGGGTTAAATATAGTTTCGGCTGCCTTTAACGCCTTACCTTGCAGTCTATTGCTTAATACTGATTTTATTGTCTGTTGATGTTCTGCTGGCGTTAGCTGCAACACAGTTGCGACGTCCCTCAGGTAGTTGCTGAGCGTATATTCACTGCTCCCGTTGAATGCAGGCAAGCTCCTCGCTTCACGCAAGCTCTCAGCTAACGTCAAATCCATTGTGAGTGTTGTTGTAGTTTAACCACACGCTGCTCTGCTCCTTTCTCTAATGATAGCTGGCTTGCTTTCTCTTTCGTCTTTCACGCCGTTAGCACTGGAATGCACACCGTACACTTTATTCTCTTCTTCCGTTAACTTTTAACTTCTAGTAATTTCTTTTCCTTTTTTTTTGTTTTTTTACGAAGCAAATATTTTTTCTTATTTGCAATTCTTTTTTTTCGGATTAGTTATTACACGTAATATTTTTTAGTTTAGTTTTTAGTTTTTAAGTTTACAAAAATTTCGCTTTTTGCCACACTTTAGTAATGCCCACTTGAATTATTTGCGGTTCACATCGGTTTGTCGAAAATTTTAACCTTTTCTTTTGCCGATTTCACTGGATATGTTTTAAATAACATATCCCATCCTCGTCGCCAGTTAAATTTATTTTTGAAAATAAAATAAATTTGTTGAAGTTAATTTGTTTTATTAAAATTAAAACACATTTTGTTACACTTCAAAATAAATTTGTTCTTTATTCTTCAAGGTGACTTTCAAGACTACTTTTAACATTAAAAACTATACTTATTCAATTTATTTTAACAGTTAGATTTATACTTAAAATGAAGAGAGAAAGATTTCCCCATTTATTCTTACAACAATTACAACAATAAAATATATAACTTACATAGCTAATTATTACAGTTAGATAATGAAGAGAGCGAGAGCGAAAGGGGAAAGTTACTTATAATATATAACTTGTATGTACATTTGTATATGAAAAACAATAATGCACAAGCATAAGAACATCATCTTCCTTTCATACATATGCATGTATGCCCAATAACCTTGACTTATGTACATATGTACACATGTCACAGCACATCACATTCTTGCAAGAAATCAAATACACATACGCACTAGTGAACGAGTTTCTTTCTAACAAGTGCAAAAACAATTCTGCTCTATGTATGTATATATACCCACTTTATGTCCTAGCATATATACATACATACATATATACCTACTTGCCTTCTAAACGTCCTACAAAACAATTGCATTCATATGTTAGTACATCCATGCACGTTCATACATTCATGCATATATGCGCGAGCACAGCGCTCCCTTCTTGCTTTCGTGTACTTTTGTCTTTCACCAGTCGATATTCCTAATATTGTACTTACAAAAACACAATACTTTGATAGACGCAAAAGCAACAGCAAGCGCAACGCGATGGCCGCTTTGCCACCACACATTCTAAAATGTTCTAGAACACAACAAAAACACAGACCTCACATGCGCATGTCGCCCGAAGCTAAAATCTAAGCCTAGCGACTACAAAAACAAAATACATTCGTAGACGCAGTCGCAGCGGCCATGATTCTATCAGCGACGGCGCTGAACAATTTAGAACAAAAACAAAAAGTTCATTCATAAGTTCGAGCTCATATTTCAATTTCATTCATAAAACGAGCCGCCCCTATGCCAATTTTCGCGACCATTCGAAAATAGTCAATATTGGAATATTTCGCGTGAATTTATTTGCCAATCTACACTAATATTATAAAGAGGAAAACTTTGTTTGTTTGTTTGGTTGTAATGAATAGGCTCAAAAACTACTGGACCGATTATAAAAATTCTTTCACCATTCGAAAGCTACATCATCCACGAGTAACATGGATTATATTTTATTTTGGAAATAGGGCTCGAGATATAGGTCAAAACGTGGACCCGGATAACCTTCGGACGTGTATGTACAATATGGGTATCAAATGGAAGCTGTTGGTGAATGCTTTAGTTTAGAGTATTTTTTATGCCGCTCCGTGACAAGGGTCTCGAGGTAGAGACAAAAACGTGGACCATAGAATGAGTTTGTACAATATGGACATCAAATTGAAGCTGTTGGTGAATGCTTTAGTACAGAGTATTTTTCATGCCGCTCCGTGACTGGGGTCTCGAGATATAGGTGAAAACGTGGACCCGGATAACCTTTGGTTGTGTATGTACAATATGGGTATCAAATGGAAGCTGTTGATAAGTACTTTAATATGGGGTAATTTTCATACCTATTGATGACTAGGGTCTCGAAATAACGCCAAATGCCAAAACGTGGACCCGCCGTGTCTTTGAACCGAATTAAACCAAACTTACACACATTGTTAAGGAGGTATTGAAGATGGTTTCCGTATAGTTTGGATACCTATTGGTAGATAGGGTCTCGAGATATAGGTCAAAACTTGGACCCGGGTAACCTTCGGATGTGTATGTACAATATGGGTATCAAATGGAAGCTGTTGGTGAATGCTTTAGCTCAGAGTATTTTTCATGCCGCTCCGTGACTAGGGTCTCGAGATAGAGACCAAAGCGTGGACCCTAGAATGTGTTTGTACAATATGGATATCAAATTGAAGCTGTTGGTGAATGCTTTAGTACAGAGTATTTTTCATGCCACTCCGTGACTGGGGTCTCGAGATATAGGTCAAAATGTGGACTCGGGTAACCTTTGGTTGTGTATGTACAATATGGGTATCAAATGAAAGCTGTTGATAAGTGCTTTAATACGGGGTAATTTTCATACCTATTGATGACTAGGGTCTCGAAATGTATGCCAAAACGTGGACCCGCCGTGTCTTTGCACCGAATTAAACCAAACTTACGCACATTGTTAAGTAAGTATTGAAAATGGGTTTCGTAAAGTTTGGTTGTAATTCGGAGCACTGGCAACGGGTACAGCGTTCTTTTGAACCAGCCATAATGCCGCTTACTTTTTTAACGCTTGGGGCGGAACTGAACTGTCAAATTGACAGTGTGAGTTACAATGTGTCAATATTTCTTTCTGATTTGGATGCCATAAGGAAAAAACGTAAGTGCGATATGTAAAAATTGTTTGTGAATTTTTTTGGAGTGGATTTTGGAACAGTGAATAACTTCTTACGAAATTTGAGAATTTAATGTGAAATCCGAATGAAATTATGTGTTCGTGGAAAAAAAAATTTGTTTCGTTTTTTTTTTTGAAAAATATAAATAAATATAAATTGAAACGAAAAATTCATGGATGATCAGGAAAAAAGACGATTGTTTCTTAGTTATTCATATGCGTTGATTTGAAATTCAAAAACAATCTTCTTTTTTCCTGATTTTCAATTTATATTTTATATTTACTCAAAAACAAAAAGAAAAACAAAAAAAAATGTTTATGCCAAAGCGCTTGAATAAAAAATAAAGAAATAAATAATATGAAAACCATATATTTTCTGTTCTAAACCATATCTATTCTATTTTAGTGTGCCCAGCGAAGGGGGCCGGGTTTGCTAGTATTTGATAAATCTTGAATTTTTGTCTTGTCGAGTGGCCGCGGCTCCGTATGTATGTATGCACCCTTATATGTTTGTAAATATGTCTTCTAACTGTTCGACAGTCGCGAGTTAATGCGACTTAGATTCCTTGAACAATTCCACCGAATCACACATTTCTATCCGCAAAGCCGCATATATAATATGTACCCTATGATCAAAAAGTACCGGGAATGTTTAAATAAAACATAACCGAGTTAGATTTCAGGCAAATTTCTATTATCTCCTTCAAAATATGACCCGTCTGAAGCAACACACATGTGCCAACGTTTAACCCAGTCCTCCAAACACCCCCGGCAGGCCGACATGGCCTTCAGCTCCTTCGTCGTATTCTCCTTGATCGGTGCGATGGCACGTTATCATCTCGCAAAATCCAAGAATTGTTTGCTCACATTTCCGGCCGTTTGCAACATACAGCATCTCTCAAAGGCTTCAAAACGGATGAATAATATTCTTTATTGACTGTCTGGCCCGATTGAAGGTACTCATGGTGCACTTCGCCTTGGCAATAGAAGAAAACAGTCAACATCACCTTCCCGGTTCTTTTTGCTCATAGGGTTTACATATCCCATTTTTTCACTGACGGACAAGAAGACGGTCGCAGTTGTTGTTTTTTGTATTCATACATTATGCGTTCGTTGAAGGTTTGTATATATTTATATACATATGCGTGTGTGCGCGTTTGGCTTTCTGGATGAATCCATGGATATTAGAATATTTTCTCATCAATATGTGTATGTAAGTAGTTCAGATTTGACTGAAGAGATTAAATATAGGAATGCATATTCATATGATTGCCTTTATGGCTGTTTTACATATAAATTCAAAAAGAGTATGAATAATGTTATATAGAAAATAAATTTCTAAATAACCGGTATTAGAAAAACCTGAATACACTATTTTAAATCAATTCTAATTAAGCCAAATACAAAAAATTAAATAAAAATATCGAACAAAGAAAAGTGTGTACAGGACTTGAACCTGAGTCAAACATGAGACTATGTACTGCATACACAACACGTCTTTCACGATTACGCTAATCTATAATTACTAATGAAATTTTCTAAATCACTCATTTATTCGATTCGCAGTTTTATATGCACATACCTATTCTGCGTTCGTTGAAAGTTTGTATGCGTAATTATATGCATATGTATGTGTGTATGCGCGTTTGGCTTTCTGGACGGATATTAGAATGATATTTTCTCATCAATATAACCAATTTCGTTGACAACAGTAGGCAAGGTAACTTGCTGTTTATTAGCAATATCATTGTTTGTTAATATTGTGTTGCTTTTTTGTATGTCGGATGAAGCAGGGTTGACGACAGCTTTCACAACACACAAATTTGATGGAGAAAAAGAGCGATTTGAATTACGGCGCTCAGCCGTGCAGTTTTTTGCAAAAGAAAGGCTTATCGGCCGTGATAAGGAAATCCAAATCAGCCGGTAGAATACCAACACAGTTCAAATGGAAGTACTCCTTGCACTCCTTGTCATGTCGGTCTCCTTGCCGCGGGGATGAGGCTTAAGTGGCGAGTTAACCCCATTCTATGGAGATTAACTTACCACGAACTAAGAGGGCAGCTCCATATAGGAATTGGGTATCCACTCAACCGCGGAACGGCGGAATTGGTGGCCACCCAAGTACTATGTGGAGAGTACCGTACCGACAACCTGGCAGGAGGTATAAAATGCATTTTCCTACAATGTGGAGGCTCAAGCTCGAGCAATCGACGGCTCGGGCATCGGATGTGCAGGCCCGAACCCCACATTCCCCTATGACCGGAACTGACACCCAGGGTTCCGGAGGAAGCGAACTACTAGTGGTGAAACATGGCACATTGGCTATGCCAATGGAGAGCCGAGTGAGTGTGAGAGATACACCGCCGTCGAAACGATCTGAAGCAGCTGAACAAGTTGTGGAGGATGTGGAGATTGCGGACAATCTCTCAGTAGACTCAGACGGATCTCTGGTACCGAGTAAGTCTTTGACAACGGTTAAACCTGGTGCGAATCAGGTAAGTACCGGTAAAAAGACCGAAGTTATTGGAGATTCGAACGCAGGTGTTGTTGAGAGTAGCAAAGAAAGGCTGGTACGAGCGAGTGTCTGGATTCCGGGTCGTTCCTGTAATTCAGCAGAACTCCTCAAACGCATCCGTGTTCAGAATAAGGATCTTGACACGACTCTCTGGAGAGTATACTCGTGCACCAGGCAGAAATCCGCTACCACTTCGGAGGCGGGTTCCCACCTGGAACTGGGTATCGATCTTGGGTCCCTCAAGGTGCTTAAGTCGAAGTACGGTTGCCGTCCTCACCTACATCTGGGGCGGATCCAGTTCCGCGTCCAAGATAAGGTGGAGGACAAAGCGTAAATATACTCAGTCTCATGACTGAAGTAATATTTACACAGATTAATCTGCAGCATAGCAAAGCGTCTACGGCTCTCTTGTGCCGTAGGCATGCAAAACTGCAAACAAACCCACACATAATACTTATACAAGAACCATGGGTATGTCACAAGCGTATCTGTGGTCTAAGTGCTATGTCGTGGGGACAAATACTTCATTGTGAAGGGAATGTGAGACCGCAAGCATGTATTATCGTGCCGAGGTTGATCGAACACACGATGTTAAAAGAGCTATGCTCTGGAGATATCGTTGCTGCAAAAATAAAGTACTGGAAAAGTGGGAACAGTGTCGAAGCTATCATAGTTTCGGCCTACCTACCCAATGACTCTGTACAGCCACCTCCTTCGAGGGAGCTAAGAGAAGAGGTCAAGTACGCAGAATCCAATAATCTGGGGCTAATAGTGGGCTGTGACGTAAATTCACAGAACATTGTGTGGGGAAGCAGCAAATGCAACCCCAGAGGTCTCAAGTTACTGGATTTTATCCTGTCATCCGATTTGGTCATTCAAAACACTGGTAACAAACCAACTTTTGTGACCAGAAGGAGACAAGAGGTGATTGATTTAACACTTACCAATAGGTCAGTTGGAAATCAAATCAACCGATGGCGAGTTTTGGAAGAGGACTCTCTTTCTGATCATCGTCTTATCGAATTCCGACTGGGAATTGACACAATATCAATACCTTCCGGTAGGAATCCTCGAAATGTGGACTGGGACAGGTATGGTGAGCTTGTAACAGAGCGATTACCAAACCTGAAAAAACTCAAATCAGCAGAAATGTTTGAAGATGCTACTAAGAAATTAGAAGGTACTTTAATCAATTGCTTTGAGGAACTGTGTCCACTCAGGCAAAGCAGACAGGGGAAAGCGGTTCCTTGGTGGAACCCTGAACTGTCGATGCTTCGTGTACGGTCCAGGAAACTTCTTAATAAGGCCTTGAAGACCAAAACAGAAGAGGGCTGGGCCAATCATCGACTTACACAGAGAGAATATAAGAAAAAAGTACGGCAAGCCAAACTTGAATCCTATAAAAATTTCTGCAGTAACGTCGAAGGAATGAGGGAAACAGCGAGACTTTGTAAGGTCCTTCATTTAGACCGCTCAGTAAGGCTGGATTCCATTCGAAAACCTGATGGTTCATACACCATTTCCAAATCGGAAACGTTTAATGCTCTACTCGAAACCCATTTTCCGGGTAGTAGAACTCTCTCTGAAGCTGAGAGTGGCATGAACAATGACGGTGGCAACGGTGGAACCTCTAGGTACAGCTGGTATATTGCTAGTCGGATAGTGACAAGGGAATCGATAAGGTTTTCTTTATCTTCTTTTGACAACTTTAAGTCCCCTGGACCTGACGGAATATATCCAGTAATGCTTAAAAAAGGAGGAGACAGGCTGATTGAGGCCCTGAAAAGGATCTTCACAGCCTGTCTTGCATTTGGTTATATACCATCCCAATGGCGACGCGTAAGAGTAGTATTTATTCCAAAACCAGGAAAAGATGACTATTCCCTAGCAAAAAGTTTCAGACCAATCAGTTTGACATCGTTCATGTTGAAAAGTCTGGAACGAGTGGTGGAGAAACATATTCGAGTGGGGGTATTGCCGAGAAGTCCACTTAGTAGAAATCAACACGCTTACCAGAGTGGAAAATCATGTGAATCAGCCTTACACGATCTTGTTAGCAAGATTGAAGCTGGGCTGGAAGCTGACGAATACACAATGGGCGTGTTCGTGGACATTGAGGGGGCTTTTGATAATGCCACTTTCGGCTCGATATGTTCTTCTGCCGAACGACACGGAGTTAATCAAGCCATTATAAAATGGATATACTCCATGCTCTCTGAGAGGCTGTTAACCGCTGGTGGGAGCGACGACGAGCAAATCACAGTCAGGGTCAAGCAAGGATGTCCTCAAGGGGGTGTTCTTTCTCCGCTGCTGTGGTGCTTCGTCGTAGACTCCCTATTAGCGGAGATGCAGGAACTCGGCTTTCACGTCCAAGCATATGCGGACGACGTCTGTGCGCTAACATCGGATAAATCCTTAAGGAGGCTTTGCACGAAAGTGCAGAGGATCCTTGACAAAATCGATGATTGGTGCATGAGACAAGGTCTTTCCGTTAATCCGAACAAAACAACCATAGTCTTGTTTACGAAAAAACGGAAATTGGATGGACTCAGTCTTCCAACACTGAAAGGTGTGACACTTGGTCTTTCCAACGAAGTTAATTATCTAGGAGTAATCTTGGATAAGAAGCTGACCTGGGAGACACACGTTTCACTGAAGGTGAATCGTGCATTGAAGATTTTTCAGTAATGCCGTAGAGCCTTTGGCAAAACTTGGGGTCTGAAACCTGCTGTGGCCCTATGGATATACACTGCACTTATCAGACCAATCATCACTTACGCTTCTGTGGTCTGGTGGCGACGGAGTATGGTTAAGTCCACAATCCGGGAACTATACAGGCTGCAAAGAAGTGTATGTTTATGCATCACGGGTGCCATGAGTACAACCTCTGGTGATGCCCTAAATGCTATGCTTAATTTGCTCCCCCTGGATCTTAAGATACAACAGGAAGCAATAAAAGCAATGTGTAGACTCCATAAATATGGTTTCTGGCACGAAGATGGAACTTCGGGACACAGAGAAATCTTTAAGTTGCTGTCGGAGCAGTATCCACTGTTTTTGGCACCTAAAGATGACCTGATACCCACAGTTTCGTTCGGAAGGAAATTTGATGTCAGATTGCGTGAGCAATGGAGCAATCCAGAATGCATGCAGGGAGGTTTGACGGATATTTTCTTTACCGATGGGTCCAAGACTGAAATAGGGTCTGGAGCCGGATGGTACTTAAACGATAGTAATAAGTATCACTATGCTATGGGGGGAATGGCAACTGTTTTTCAAACAGAAGTTTTTGCCATCCTAATAGTAGCCGAATGGATAATCGAGAGGAGATGGAGCGGGAAACAGATTGGAGTCTTCAGTGACAGTCAGGCTGCATTGAAGGCCCTTTTCGCAAGACAAAACAGGCTTGTACTTATATGGGTTCCGGGACACTCCGGTGTTCAAGGAAACGAAATTGCCGACGAATTGGCCAACCATGGATCAGCGGTGCCTCCACAGGGGCCAGAGCCAATAATCGGAATCAGTCCCGCAGGAATCAAGAATTGGATCAACGATTATGTAGGCAATCTACATAAAGAGCGATGGTCCGGTCTAGAACGCTGCAGAACTGCAAAGTGTTTTGTGACAAGTCCGAACAGAAAACTGTCAAACTTTCTACTAAAACTTAGAAGGAAAGACATTCGGTTGATGGTCGGCATCATTACAGGACACAACCCATGGGGTCAGCATATGACCACCATTGGAATCATCGAGGACCCGGTATGTCTGTCCTGCTTGGAGGAGGCGGATAGCACTGAGCACTTTCTCTGTGAGTGTCCTGCCTTTGCTAGAGCGCGACTACGGGTATTGGGTTCCGATGTCATGGGAATGAGTAATATTCGTTCTCTAAAACTGGAGGATATTTACAGATTCGCCAAAGAATCTGGAAAATTCTCACAGGACTAACTATCTCTATCTCTGTCTCTATTCTTTCCTATCTCTTTCTCTGATACTTTTTTCCCTCCCTCCTTAACTATCTACCCCCTTTCCAGAGCTTTAAATACAATGGGCTTTTTAGCCTGAGTGTTTTAGGAGCCACCAAATCTCCTGGTGCTCCTTGGCTCGACCTCTTCAAATTCAATTCAACTCCTTGCACTGAGCACATAGCACCTTCGATTGATTCTGATCAACCTTTTGTCCGCACAAACAAGGCATATGAATTGATATATCACCAATAATCATTTATGGATCACGTTAGAGTCAATATCTCAATTTTTAAAAATTTACCACCATACTTAATATGAGTAATAAACACTCGAATATTAAAAAATAACGAAAACAAGCGGATCGATTAATAAACACGTCTGTACGTTACCGATTCTTATCGGTAATTTAATCAAATCACTGTCCAAATATGTATGTATGTGAATATTTTGTACAATCATCTGCTACAATCACTACTATTCAGCGTTGCTCATCCTTTTGTCAATTTTAAATAGAGTTCCCTGTGGCTGAACCATTTTCCAGCGCACTTCAACCACTTTGAAATACTTTATTAAAAAATTGGTTTGGGATTTTTGATTTTAAGAATTGCTTGAACACAATATGTCTTGATTCTTTTTTTATTTTTATATTCCATTTCTTTATTGCGATCTGTTTTTTAACATTAAGCAATATTTTTACTTAAATCTATTTATTTTATTTAAAAGAAAAAAAAACAATTATGGAATACACCCAGTGGCGCAACCATTTACGAATTTTAAGATACATATTGTAATAATTTAGACTAATTTATTAATAATCGAGCTCTTTTGTTGATTTTCTCTTGATACTGGTGAAGGTTATGCGATTTGCTATTATTTCTGTGGCAAGAGGGAATGAGTGCGATTGGAGTCGTGTGTTGTGTGATGTGATATATTTTCGTATTTCTTCAGTTATTGTGGGTATTTTGAGATCACGATGAATTTGTGCATTTGTGATATAATAAGGGGCGTTTGAGATCATTCTAAGGGTTTTTGACTGGAATCTTTGAAGTATTTTGATATTGAAGTTAGCTGCAGTGCCTCAAAGTTGGATGACATATGCCCATATCGGTTTTAAGATAAAGAGAGCTTCCTTTCGAGAGCAGCATGAGAATTCCGATGTAGTAACCAATCTAGGCTTTTGAGCTTTATTCCTAAAGCCTTCCGTTTGGTGAAAATATGGGTTTTTCATGTAGAGGCCACTCCAGTTGAACTTAGTTCCCATAGTTCAGACTTTTCCTCGCCAACGAAATATCGATTTTCGAGGTCGGACTTAATAAATATGTAATAATTTATTGGAAGAGTACCTTTCATTTTTTGGAGTAAGCCATCACGTCAAACGCGGCCAAAGGCTTGAAATATATCGAGAAAACCCGCTGTGCAATATTTTTTTGTTCATATGTGTATGTGTATGCTGTTTATAAGTCTATGGACTTGTTCGATTGTACTGTGTTGGTCCTGAAACCGAATTGGTGCTTTGGGATTATATTTCGGTCTTCAATTATAGGTATTATTCTTTTTTTTATGGGTGGGTCCATCTGATGCGTGTGTTCTACTGTATCTTTTACTTTTTGAGCAGTGCTTGGAGAGGGTTCTATTTCGTGGGGGAAGAATACTCGGGTTAAGTGACGAGCAAATGTGTTGGCCTTCTTTAGATCTGTTTAACCCATTCCTTAGTTTCTATTTTAATGGTTGATTGTGCTAGCAGAGAGTGTTAATGCAATGAGAAGGTGCAAATGTTACTGTGAGCTTTTTTTAGTACAATTGAGATTTGAAAGATTTGTAATAAGGAAATTTAGCACACCGAGTTTATAGACACCACACTGAGTTTTGCCCACACAAAAATTGAAAACACCACACATCTTTCACCTCAACACACAACACATTTCTCACCTCGTCATTAAACCAATTAAATTTTTACTATTTTCGTATTTTTGAATAATAAGCGAATACGTAAAATTTATTACACAAAATTTTTCTTTCAATTACATTAAAAAAAAACGAATTAACCCTTCGTTAGGCACGTGGATTTTTGTAACGTGGTTAGGCACGTGGTCTACAATCGTAGATCATTTTAATATTATGACGAAAAGTGTCATTCATTTGTGTTTCTTAATAATACTTCATAAGTATATTCTGTAATTTAATGTGAGGAATATAAACAAATATTTTCACTGAAATATTTGTGTATCTTCTGTAAATTCAATAAAAACATGAATGTATGTGCTTTTTAACATTTATTGCAATTCATAAAGGTTTTTTCTTAAACCTAATGGACGATTTACAAAAGAGTGTTTATTATTCGTAAAACTTAAAATAAAAAAATGTAAAATTCACTTGTTTAAATAAAAAAATAAAAGTGCAGTACAAAACTTATATGTTGTGGTTTCTGAAAACTGCTTATATTTCCTCACTGAGGCATTCCGTGCAGCTTTTCCTCATATGATTTTTGCAAGCAAATCTGCCGCATTTAGTACACGACTTTCGGGATGATTTGTTCATATTGCGAGGGCAAATATGACAACGTCCGACATAGTTACTTGGTGATTGAGTGGGTTGTGGTGCAATGCTTGGGATTCCAAGAAGGTTGTGGGCTCGCTGCCTCATTTCCCTGGGTAGTCGAGGATTCTTTGATCTAACTTCAATTTGTGGTCGAATGAGCTCCCAAGCACATTTTTCAAGAAAATCACTCCGTTTTATATTATTTTGGGGATTTTTTGCTTCATATACACAAAGAGCGTTTATACCAGAGGTATTTAGTAAATTGTAAAATATTACCATTGGCCAACGACACGTATTCCTTGCAACATTATATTTCTGACATAATTGGTCTACAAGATCTACACCAATTTTTGTGTGATTATAATCGGTTATCATAATTGGTTTTTTTTCATCATTTGTTTGCTCATCTATTGGGCTATCATGGTGCATAGATGATATAAGGATCACTGACCGGTTTTTTTTCGGGCAGTACGAAACTAGTGTACAATTTTCTTGGAAACCAAAAATACTTGACTTTTCTTTACGATTCTTCCTGGGAAGGAATTCTTTGTGAACTTCGCGTTTCTTTTTCTCACAGTTCCCAAATATGTAATCTTATTCTTTAGCAAATTATTAACCACCGATAAGCTGTTGAACCAATTGTCACCAGTAATATTGCGATTAGTTCCTGCGACCGGCTCTACTAATCGAAGAGTTATCTCTTCCGCACTATTGCTAAGTTTGTATGGTCTGTCCGGCTGAGTTCCAACATAAGTTTCCAAATTAAAAGTGTAAGACGTTTTTGCATCCACCAACGCGAAAGGTGTAATGCCAAACTTGGCCGGCTTACTAGGAATGTATTGCTTCAACGCGCAACGTCCTCTAAATGCTAATAGTTGTTCATCCACAGTAAGAAACTCACTACCAATAAAATTACTTTGTAAGTTGACCAGGAGTACTTCAAAAAGTTCTCTTATAGGCGCCAATTTATCAATTGCTCTTGCCTGCTATCTTGTATTGATGTCATCAAATCGCAGGCATCTTATCAGAAATCGAAACCGTTTCTCGCTCATCGTTAGGTAGCACGATTCAACCCCGTTTCCTTGGGAATTGTCCCAAATTTTATGAAGATTTTTTCTCGAGCTTCTAAGAGCGCCAATCAAAAACAAAATGCCAATGAAAGCGCGAATTTCGGTGTCATCGGTTTCTCTTGCATCTTGATTCATTCTATCTTCTTGAAAGTTAACCCGTACTTTTTGAATATACAAATTTGTGGAAACGGTTATTATTCTTATAACCGATTCATTCACAAATAAATTTAGGCACTCAATTTCTGTTTGAACATTGCGCGCATTACCTTTTGTACCCGGCAAAAATTTGATTATATTGTGCGAACGAATACGAATTTGCAAATTGGGTCTGGTTTTCTTCCACTTAGTGACATTGTCTTTTCCTAAATAGAAATTTTGGGGATGAGATGCACCAGAATCGTCTGAAAGAATTTCATCATCGCTTGATCCTTCTAGTTCCGATTCGGTCTCGTGGTCACTCTCTTCAGCAGCATTCACATTGATATCCGTATCTTTGTCAACCTCCGTCTCGTTTTCTTCATCCATAGCACTTTCTTCACTACTTGATAGTTCGGAGAGCCATCTTTCCCATACCTCAGGATTTTTGCTGCTTTCCAATCGTCTTTTTTTGGAATGAGACATAGTATTATCTGAAACTAATTAAATTAGCACACTTTTGTAAAAAAAAATATAAGCAAAACTTACCTAAACTTAATTCAAATATTTAATATATCAAGTAATATTGCCGCAAGAAATAGTAACGTCGTTAGTCACGTGGTCTACATATGTAGACCAGAATGGTTCAGACCTTGATAAAATTTACAACTGCACGTCAACCCCGCACTGAATGCACTAATTGGATAAAGAGATTAATTATAAACAGCTATTAAAAAGCTTAGCAAATTTATGGAGTTGCACGACTTTGAAAAGAAGTTTAAAAAAAAAATTAATAAAAAAAAGTTTGCGCCGGGAATTGAAATCGAGTCTAACATGTGGCGAGGAAAAATAGGCGGTGCGTTTATTTCTTCGACTGCTTTTTTTTTACCATTTTGTTACTTTTGAAATGATAAGCGAATAAATAAAATTTATTACAAATTTTTTTACGATTACATTAAAAGATTAAAAAAATTTAAAATGAAAAAAAAATTTGCGCCGAGAATTGATGTTGAGTCACGTGGGGAGGATAAATACGCAGTGCGTTTATTTCTGCGCCTGCGTTGTGAACCAAGGTTTTGTGCATGCGCGCGACGCGAATTAATTTTAATAAAGTTCTGAAAGTAATTCATGAAGTTTTTCATTACATACATTAAAAAATGAACGTATACTCTATATGTAAGTAAATGATGGTATATGACAATATACATAATATGTATGTACATGTCAATAGGAGGTATTTGCATTCAGAAAATAAAACGGTTTAAGATATGTAAATCAACACCTATTTTATATTGTATGTCAATTTATAGCTTATGTATTCGACAGCATTTACATACATATGTATGTATGTACATTTGTATATGAAAAAAAATAATTCACAAGCGTAAGAACATCATCTTCCTTTCATACATATGCATGTATGCCCAATAACCTTGACTTATGTACATATGTACACATGTCACAGCACATCACATTCTTACAAGAAATCAAATACACATACGCACTAGTGAACGAGTTTCTTCCTAACAAGTGCAAAAACAATTCTGCTCTATGTATGTATATATACCCACTTTATGCATATATGCGCGAGCACAGCGCTCCCTTCTTGCTTCCGTGTACTTTTGTCTTTCACCAGTCAATATTCCTAATATTGTACTTACAAAAACACAATACTTTGATAGACGCAAAAGCAACAGCAAGCGCAACGCGATGGCCGCTTTGCCACCACACATTCTAAAAGGTTCTAGAACACAACAAAAACACAGACCTCACATGCGCATGTCGCCCGAAGCTAAAATCTAAGCCTAGCGACTACAAAAACAAAATACATTCGTAGACGCAGTCGCAGCGGCCATGATTCTATCAGCGACGGCGCTGAACAATTTAGAACAAAAACAAAAAGTTCATTCATAAGTTCGAGCTCATATTTCAATTTCATTCATAAAACGAGCCGCCCATATGCCAATTTTCGCGACCATTCGAAAATAGTCAATATTGGAATATTTCGCGTGGATTTATTTGCCAATATTTGATAAATCTTGAATTTTTGTCATGTCGAGTGGCCGCGGCTCCGTATGTATGTATGCACCTTTATATGTATGTAAATATGTATTCTAACTGTTCGACAGTCGCGAGTTAATGCGACTTAGATTCCTTGAACAATTCCACCGAATCACACATTTCTATCCGCAAAGCCGCATATATAATATGTACCCTATGATCAAAAAGTACCGGGAATGTTTAAATTAAACAAAACAGAGTTAAATTTCAGGCAAATTTATATTATCTTCTTCAAAATATGACCCGTCTGAAGCAACACACATGTGCCAACGCTTAACCCAGTCTTCCAAACACCCCCGGCAGGCCGACATGGCCTTCAGCTCCTTCGTCGTATTCTCTTTGATCTTTTTGATCGGTGCGATGGCGCGCTATCATCTCGCAAAATCCAAGAATTGGTTGCTCACATTTCCGGCCGTTTACAACATACAGCATCTCTCAAAGGATAAATAATATTCTTTATTGACTGTCTGGTCCGATGGACGGTGCTTATGGTGGACTATGCCTTGGCAATCGAAGAAAACAGTCAACATCACCTTCCCGGTTCTTTTTGCTCATAGGGTATACATATCCCATCTTTTCACTGACGGACAAGAAGACGGTCGCAGTTGTTGTTTTTTGTATGCATACATTATGCGTTCGTTGAAGGTTTGTATATATTTATATACATATGCGTGTGTGCGCGTTTGGCTTTCTGGATGCATCCATGGATATTAGAATATTTTCTCATCAATATGTGTATGTATGTAAGTAGTTCAGATTTGACTGAAGAGATTAAATATAGGAATGCATATTCATATGATTGCCTTTATGGCTGTTTTACATATAAATCAATTCAAAAGAAGTATGAATAATGTTATACTCGTATAGAAAATAAATTTCTAAATAACAGGTATTAGAAAAACCTGAATACACTATTTTAAATCAATTCTAATTAAACCAAATACAAAAAATTAAATAAAAATATCGAACAAAGAAAAGTGTGTACAGGACTTGAACCTGAGTCAAATATGGGACGATGTACTGCATATACGACACGTCTTTCCCGATTGCGCTAAACTATAATTACTAATGAAATTTTCCAAATCACTCTTTTATTCGATTCGCAGTTTTATATGCACATACCTATTCTGCGTTCGTTGAAAGTTTGTATGCGTAATTATATGCATATGTATGTGTGTATGCGCGTTTGGCTTTCTGGACGGATATTAGAATGATATTTTCTCATCAATATAATTTGGATTTGATGAAAGAGATTAAAGACATATGTACATATTTTCTATTTTGATTGATTTATATAAAAATCAGGTCATATCCAGTATGAACCTTGTTTATACCGAGAGGAAATTTCCATTTATGAAATACAAAAAACACAGTATTTTAAAGAAATTTTAATTAAAATAAACTCAAAAATTTTACTAAACTTTCCTGGTCTGAATTGTAAAAAAAAAATGTGCAAGAAAAAAAATATGACTTCAGGACTTGAACCTGAATTAAATACGTGCCAAAAAACAAAGCGAATAATTCCGCCGACTTTAGCTTCTGCACCACAAATTAACTGCCGCGCGGATTTCTTGATCGAAAATTTATTCGCTTCGCTGTGGGCATGAAATAAGTCGATTTCCTTAGTAGTGTGCCGAAAAATCTTATGAAATTCCTCAGTAGTTTGGTAAACGCAGAAAAAATCTGTATTCCTGTCCTAGCGTGGTAAGTAAATATAGAAACCCTCCACTCGCGTCACTCGCGTGGTAAATATCTGCAATTCCCCACTAGTGAGCAAAGTTGAATTTGAAATTACCTTAGTATGAATCTACAAATTAGTACTCGAAAAAAGCTCATTTAACATTTGCTCCTTCTCATTGCATTAGCATTCTCTGGTGCTAGAGTGGGCCTTCTTAAATTCTTGGTTGCTTTTCAAGCAGAGCAGTCGGTGGCGGGGGTTGTATCAAGTTTGCTGAGATAGTTCTGGGGCTGAGTGTTGTGTTCTTTTTTAAGCAGTTCTTTGAGTCCTTGAGTAAGAGAGTTAAGTTTTATTATGTTGTCCACAGGTCTTAATTTTAAACAGAAATTTGTATTTGCCTCCATAACAACATTTGATTAGGTGTATTTCAAAAGATAATGTGGCAAAGATGAATAAAAATGATGAAAATTGCACATGCAAATTAATTATTTTTATTAGATAAGGAAATTTGTTCTCTGTACGGATAATCAAGGTCGCAATTAATAGTGAAGGGATTTACCAGCATGCTTAATATTTGAATATTTCTGGCTCTCACTTGATATTTACATACATACATATAGTATATATATATGTAGATACAAAATAATAGCATATAGATAGATGTATGTATTTATTTATTTATTTTTCAAAAGAATCTTAAAAAATTATCTACAATATTTTTTCTTCATTAAAATAAACATACGGCAATGACAACAAATATCTGTCGGAAAAAATAGACATACATATATTAATTTAGAAAACATTTTAACTATTTCGTGTACAGTACATGCCACACATTTAATTATCTATTTTTATGTGACATATAAAGTTTTATGTATATGTACTTCATTATAAATAAATTAAAATTTGGATAATAATATCTATAAATAGGTACGGCTCATTCCTATTTTTAAGCAAACTTAATCACTATCACTTTCGACCATTTCTTTTACGAAATTGTAATTGTAATTGTAAAAATGTAACTTTATAAAATAATCTCATTGGATTTTTCTTCTGCATTTAATGAATTGGTTGTAGTGTAGCTTTTTGAGAAAAAATTCTGAAATAAGCTTTTATTGCTTATTTTTATTTGTAATATCTTTGTAGTCTTCTTCATATTGATCATTAACACCTCGTTGAAATTTAAGACCACGATCTACAATAACATCTTCTCCTTGAAAATGGTTTCCTAGTTTTCTTCCTAGTACAAGTCCCTCGTGAACAAATTTAGCTGTGAATTCATTGTTTTCGATGTCAGATTCCTATTTATATTCAACACTATTTTCCTCATAACTTTTAACCGTTTCAATTAAGTCGTCTGCATTTAGTTCCTGATCTTGCATTAATTCTGTAATATCTGCTTGAGTTATATCGTCAAAGACTTCTCCACCCAATTCTTGACCCAACTCAATTATCCGAGAATACTCTTCCTCCAAAACTACGCTACTACTCCATGCTTATGTGTTTGATACAATCCAACATTGTAAACTTTTTCAAGGCATCAATAATTGAAAGAGTTCCTTTATTTTCCACATGATCTAAAATATATCTGAATGACTTTTTTTATATACAGGACCTCGAAAGTCGAAATTATCCCTTGGTCTAGGGGTTGCAGCAAAGAAGTCGTATTTGGAGGTTAAAAAAACACAACTTCAACATTTTCATGCTGCAAGTCTTGAGGGTGCCTTGGAGCATTATCAATAATAAGAAAGGACTTTAAAAGGACTTTTTGATTAAATACTTTTTCACATCTGGCACGAAAATGTTATGTAACCAATCATTGAACAACGTTTCAGCAAGCCAAGCTCTTTTATTGGCTTTCTAATAAACAGGAAAATTGTTAATATTCAAACCTTTAAGCGATCGTGGTCGGTTAACTTTACCAATTACCAATGGCTTCATAATATGATCTACAGAAGCATTACTACAAAGAAGAATCGGTATACGACCTTTTGCAGCCTTATGGCCGCTAGCTGATCTGTTATGTGTTCCTAGAAAGGTCCTCTCTGGCATTTTCTTCCAAATAGTCCGGATTCATCAGCACTAAATATCTGGTCTGGGTTGTATAACTTTGCGCCAATAATTTTAGCAAACTTTTGTGGATATTTTTGTGCTCCAAATTTTAAGTATTTGTAAAAATATTATTTAAATTTATAAGTGCCGCTGGCGAAAATTTGGTCTAAAAAATGATCGCATTTGCACTTTTTTACTATTTATAAAAATTTTTTTTTGGAACATGAGGGTATGTATATTTGAAAGCAAAAAAGCGCTGCTGGCGGAAATTTGGACTAAAAATCGCGCGACTTTTATTCCAAATTTTCAGTATTTTAGTTTCAGTTTATTTATTTGTTTATATAAATAGTAAATACATAGTAAGCCTATGGTCTTTTAATAGTACTTCAACAATATTATAAACAACTGGAATATATTTAACATACAAGTTTCCTAATCTAAATTTTACACCAGTTCATTTACGAATCAGTCCAATATATTTAACTTAACTATAATAACAAGAAGAAAAGAAGCAATAGGAAAAGAAAAGAAGGATTTAGAAAAGAAAGATCAAAAGTAGTAATTAGAGAATGTAGAGAGTAATTTAATGCCATAATTTAATGCAATCAAACACTTTTAAAGTAATTATAGACTTGTGCCCTGAAGTTAAATCTGTTAAGTCCAGCCTTCACAGTGTCGGGTAATGAGTTCCACACTTTAACAGCGTTAATGAAAAATAATCTAGATGATGGTAGGTAATTACATTTTGGAACGATGAATTTTTTGTGTCTGCGAGACCTTACTGGTATCAACTTCTCTGTCAGATAGGGAGGAGACTTGAATAATGTAAGTTTGCACAGAAATATGCAATTTCTAGCAGACAAATAACTATTAAGGCAACAGCCCAGTAACTTTGATCACCATGCAGAGATATGGTCATATCTGCCAATCCCATATACATACCGCGTGGCGTTATTAAATGCCACATTAAGTTTATGGCAAGATGTGTAGTCGAGTTTGCTGTATACCACCTCAGAGTACGAAATGAGAGGCATAATTAGCTGGAGAACTAATTTGCGCCTCGTTTTCTCTGGCGTGAATGTTGCAGAGACTCTCAGCTTACGCAATGTAGCATAAATGTTCCCCACAACCCTATTTATATGGTCAGCATAGGTAAGTTTTGTGTTGAATAAACCCCAAATTTTTTACCTTATCCATAAAGGTAAGGGAACTTGTACCTATCCACAATTTAGGGATATTGTCAACATGCACAACACTATTACGTATAGGTAAGACATATGAATTTGACGCGTTCAGACATAAAGAGTTTTCATTAGCCCATACAGAAATAGCAGACAAATCACTGTTTATTTTGAAACTTAAATCTTCAACGAGACCAATACGACTGGACAAGTACAATTGTATAACATCAGCATACGCAGGGACATTCACATACTGACAAACGTTAAAAACGTCATTGACAAAAAGACTGAATAAAAGCGGACCAAGGATAGACCCTTGCGGACCACCAGTGTGTACGTATCTAGACTGGGATGTTGATTTACTGGTCTTGACCTTCTGCGTTCTGTCTCCCAGGTAGCTGGCCATGAGCTTCACCGCACTGTCATTGAAGCCGAAATAGTGTTTAAGCTTCAAACATAACAATTTGTGATTCACTGAGTCAAATGCTTTAGAAAAGTCAAGTAAGCAGAGTAGAGTCAAGCCTCCGTTGTCAAAACTAATTCTAATGTCGTCCAGTATTTTAACCATTGCAGTCGAGCAACTGTGACTTTGTTTGAAGCCAGATTGTTTTGTACAAATGATGAAATTTACCATGAATAGAATTTGCCTTTTTTGCGACTGGGAAAACTATATCCTTTTTCCATGCTGCTGGGAAACATGAACTAGTCAAGCAATGGTTTATTATATGGGTAAGGGGTCCTATTATATATTGGATGACTATACGGACGAATTTTAGCGAGATACCATCGTCGCCTACAGCATTAGACTTTATTTTAGATAAAGCTTTCAGGACATCTACCTCACTAACTGTCATAAATTGAAACTGTTCTATTAGAGTAGCACAAGGTGAGGACTCTTTTAAAGTAGGAGCACAATTTGTTTTCTTACCAACTCTAATGAAGTAGTCATTAAGTTCATCAAGGTCAATCTCGCATTCGGGACTTTCCTTGCCATGAATTTTAAATTTTTTTAGGTTGCATTAGGTTGTACCAACGTTTCGCTTGTCGTATTATTGCATAGGAGCTGATGCTTTGTTGTTCTTTAGCCGCGTTATCGTTATTCTCACCTCGTCATGGTAGTGTAGCGAAACGACAATTCCGTCGTCAACGATTGGGGTATCGGGATCCTCCCATTCTCTGTGAGATGCGCAGCTGTCACTGTTTAACAGGTTCGAGATGTGTTCCCTCCATAATTTAAGATTGCTCTGTACGTCAGTCACCAGATCTTTGTTGTTACAGGAAAACGCCCCGGTCTTAAAACCTTCTGTAAGCCGCCGAACTTTCTGGTAGAATTTTCGTGCGTTGTTCCTATTGACCGGCATTTCAAGCTCCTCGCGCTCACGTATTTCGGCCTCTTGTTTCTTCTTTCGGATAATACGTCTCTCTTCCTTTTTCAGCTCTCTGTAGCGATCCCACATTGCTCGCGTTGCGCCCGATCGCAGCGTGGCCTTATAGGCGGTATCCTTTCTTTCTGCGGCAGCATGATTGTTTATTATTTACTTAATTAAATTCGCCGTCCCCCAGTCGATACTGCACATATTGAACTTACAAAAACAAAATGCCTTCATAGGCCCAGAAGAAGTATTCTAAAATGTTCTTTAATACAACAAAAACTATTTAATTCATAAAGCAAGCGCATATTTCTAAAAGCAAGGCTTAATCATTCATAAAACGAGCGCAATACATCTTCTTTCTCGCGCCTGAGCTGTCCATAAGCCTATTTTTCTTGAGGAAGACAAAAATATTTGGTGAACCGTAAATTTTTGTCGTGCCATCTATGTACATATATATATGTGTACTTTATAAATGCACGAGAGAAGAGCGACAGCGAATGGTTATTCCTTTAGCTAACGGGTTGCCCATATTCGACGGACCCATGTGTTTTTTGGGCCCATTCCAATCGACGAGGCTTGTCCACAGGCAACAATGTTTGCGACAATTGAATCTTATACGGGAATAAATGCAAATCAATGCGGATAATTCGTTGTAAAGTGGTCCCGGCAATGCCCAACTGCTGAGAACGGCCAATTTGGGATGTCCTTGGCGAAGTCTCAACACTGGCCCGTACAAGAACAATTTGTCCTCTTTGGAATAGAAAGTCGAAAACCTTTTGTAAAAACGTTTAATGGTGTTCTTAGAGGGCGCACTTTTCACATTATTTAATTTTTTATAAGCACGTTGAGTTTGCACAATTGACTTCTTTTGTTGAATGTAAATTTCAACAATTTGGGAGCGCTCGCGTGGCGTGTACTGTTCCGTGGTAAAAATTTGCTTGGACTGACGCTTCCAACACGGTTTGTCATTAAGCGTTATGTCTTTGTCAAAAGATACAGGGTTGCCAGATGGGTCCGTCGAATATTGGCAACCCTGTACTGTGTGTCAACTGCGCGCAGAAGCGTACACTTGTGATGCAAACAAAAGCCGCCGTTAGCTTAAAACAAATTTACGTCTTCGAAATTTCGTACTATGGAAAATTTTAAATCCACTCCTTTTTGTTCTCTTATAGAAAATAAATACTTAGTTAAGATATATCTTCACGTAAGGGATTATCCAATTAACTAAACAAAAAAAGAAAGAAATGAATACAAAATTTACGAAATATGTATATAGCCGTGAAGTTAGAAGTGCACCCGGCGCAGAAAATAAAATATTTTATTGTCCTAAATATAGACGTTTCTAAACCTCATTTTAGACTTAATTTCATCGAAAATATAAAGGCTATGGAAAACCCAAAAAACAATCCCGAATATCAAGTATTCAGCGAAGTCTAGCTCATTAAGGAACACTTTTTTATCAAAATTCGTTAATTTTTACCCACTATTTATATTGAACCCTTACTCTTTGTGTTGACCAGCAAACCCATTATTGGCCGCCTATATTACTCGGCAAAATGATTTGCGTATCTTGGTGCATTAAGTAAGTAATATTGTTATATCACCACGGTCCATTACTTTGCCCATCGAACTTTTTAAACGGCTCAGGAGCCGTGCTTCCGTAGAAGCACTAGAACAATTAGTATAATAATTGAATCCTATGTTCTCTATACTCACCAGTAAACCAGCTAGTTGTAGATAAAAAGCATTTATCAATTATCAGTCTCTTAATTCCAAACGAATTTCATAATTTTCACAATTTTGCATTTTTGTCCTTATAGATATATGTATGTGCATACGAAATATCCTCATGGGAACGTAGAAAAATAAACGCGCATACAAAAAATCATACACTACTCGCTGCGACAACATCTTCCTTGCCCCGTTGGTTGGTGGGTTAGAGTGGTGATTCACCTAGAATCCAACTAGCGCTTCCGCACCATTTTTTTGCCACACCCTCGTTATCAACTTGTTTACCAGTTATTTACGGCGTGACTATATCCAGTCTGTGCGGTTTAAGAACCTTTTTAGGTTGTTGACATCTAAGCCAGACAGTTATTCGAGACACTCGAACAGGGGTTTGCCCAGGGTTAACATTCGGTCCTTCTATAGGGCAGGGCATTCACAGAGGAAATTTAAGATTGTTTCCTTTTTTCTCCGGTTGTTTACAACTGTAACAGTATGTGTTGTAAAGGATGCCCATTTTGCCTCATGTTTAACAACGTTGACGATTGTTTGAGGTTGTAGGTGGCCATAACGTCCGGAAAATTTTGCATTTCGTCTGATCTCTCCATCTACAACCCGCGAGCTGGAGGTATTTTAGGGAAATTATATTTTTGACTGCACCTCATGGTGTGAATAACGATTCTGCAAGAACGTTATTCATGGCAGATCCCCCTCTTGCCAGTTCATCTGCTTTTCCGTTACCTTCAATGTTCCAATGTCCTTGGCTCCAGATTAAGGTAACTTTATGGTATTTACTCAAGGTGGTAAGGCTATTACTACTTTGCTCCACCATTTTAGAGATTGTTGTAGCCGAATCCATTGTCTGGACTGCAGCTTGTCTATCCGAAAGAATAGTGATATTGCCCTGAAAACAGAAATCTGCGGTTAGTAGCCTACTAACTTTCCCGATTGCCAGTACCTCCGCCTTGAGGACACGGCTGGTATTAGAGAGACGCGTAGATTTTGCAATTTTAAGTCTATGGGAATATACACCTGCTCCAACATCACAATCCAGTATAGACTGTAGTTTCGAAGTGGTTAAGTGAGATTCCCAGTGAGTTTCACCTTCGACATAATTTTTGCTGATTCTTCCGAGAATAGTGAGAGACCTCTGGTAAAGCATACATTAGGACGGGCCTTTTTTAATGCATTAACGCTTTTGCCCCTTGACCCACTTAATAGGCACGGAACGCGTTACACCTTGAGGGAGTTTTTTAACGAAGTTTGCGTCTTCGACCTGTGTGATTCGCGGGAGATAGTTATTCTCCTACCCCCCTTTCCTGGGTGGTGTTCCCCTATCCACCACCTGGGGTCGCGCCCTTTAGGGATAACAAGTGCCGCCAAGGGTTCTTAGCCCTTAGATATAAACAATTATCCATGAATAAGTACGCGCTTATAAGTCGGCTTATAAGTCGGCATACTTATATACCTATACACCGGCACCCACTCTCACAACAAAAATATCACTATTTGCAAAATTCCGAACAATTCTATAGTTAGCAATATATATGTACGTACATATGTTAGCAGATATATGTATATGTTCTACATAAATGTTTATATTTTAATGAATAATTTAATAACATAATTAAAAGTAACGTTTATATTTTTATAAAGATTTTAAAATAAATAAAATTTGAATAAAAAATAAAAAGTGAATGTACGGAGAATCGCTGAACTCACACATCAACTAACCTCTTAAGCATATGCTGTATGTGTGCCACAGCATGTCATATTTGTAAAGTTTGTTTCTGCTCATTCCATTTGATACTGAATTATGTCATACTTCACATACTTTTTGGAGTTTTTCCGGTTTCTTCGTACTGATTTGAGATTCATTCAGTTTTTGCTTCAAGTATTTTATAGCGTATTTTCGGATAAATTTTCTTGTACTTGTATTGATCTTTGTTTTTGAATTTTCGCCTTTAAGCAAAAGTTCAATAATTTCAGGAGTCATCCAGTTGTGTTTTTTTATTCAGTAACATTTTGAACTGATGTATCTTCGGCAGGGATACAAAGGCTATTTTTTTTAATTATATGCCAACTTGTTAAATGATCCAATGGGACACCAGGATATCATGAAGCAAAATGCTTTATTTCCGGCGTCAAGGATGTTTTTAAGTTTTCATCACAGTTTCACAATCTTGTGTTAATTTTTCGATTTCGTGGTTGTTTTCGAATAGTAACTAATTTTAATTTTACATTTGCAAGTAACAAGTTATGTTCTGAAGAAATTTCATCTTTCGGTGTGTTGAAACTTTTAAAATCGTATAGGTAAATCGTTTGTTGATAAGTATGAAATCAATTGGACTTCGCACAATGTTATGTTGATTACCTTGTAGTGATTTCCATGTATATATTCTTCAAGCAGGTAAACCAAACCAGGTTTTGGTTATTTCAAACTTATATTCTTGATTAACCTGCCGCCTCTTTCATTCCTTTCTCCAATACTGAAATGAAATAATTAATAATGCCCTCTGCCTGTGTATTTGCGTTGTACCTTGTATAATAAATAAATCATAATCATTTGGTGCAAGTTAGCAATTCTTCTACTTCTGTATACAAAGATTTCTACTTCACATTTATCGGCTGTTGGTGCATAAATTTGTAAAACATTGATGTTTAATGGTTTTAGGTAATGTTTTTTTTCCTAACATTGTTGCAATACTAATCTTTAGAACTATTTATACACAGACTCTGTGATTCCTGTTCTGATTTCTTGAATAATAAATTTCCAAGCTTCACATACTCCAAGAATGTCTACTTTTATAGGGTTTTCCAAACCGAGGTGTTATTTTGATATTCAAAGAAAAATTATATTTTTTAATGTAAATGATATATAATAAGGTTTATTTCATTATAAAGAGGAAGCTATGCCGTTAATAGTCGAAAATAACATCAGGCAAATGACCACCACGACCACGCTTACAGGACAATATCCCTTTCATGAAATTTTCCATAACCGAATTGCAAAGTGGATGCCCTATATCCTCAATAGCCTCACGAATTCCATTTTTGCAGTCCTGAATCGATCCTAGGCTGTTGGCGTAGACCTTCTCTTTCACGGGGCCCCAAAGAAAAAAAGTCACAAGGTGTTAAATCACAAGATCTCGGTGGCCAATTGAGATCACCTCTTCGAGAGATAACACCATCCAATTCCAGCCATAAAAAATCGTTAATCATCTCTCGATAGCGCAATTCATTCACCAATAACACCTGTTATTGGAAAACGTTATATATTTAAATTTTTCATTTCAATAATTGCATTTTTGAGTTTTCCAGCTCCAAATAGGCGGCGAGCGTTCCAGGTCACAATATGTAGTTTCGCGTTGGTTTTATCTCCGGATATTTTAAGCACCCTCGATTTGCTGGAGACTGAGGGCCCTTCTTCAGGTTGTACATACATTCATTGTTGCTTTTTACAAATCAATCAGTATGTTTTTCGTGGAGAGGTACTTCAGTGGTTTCCCGTTGCCTTCTCAAGGGTTTACTGTTTTCCATATTTTATGCAGCCGCCCATTACGGATTAGACGTTGACCAAGAATCCGCTTAATATAAGACAGACGCGTCTTGGATTTTACACGAAGTACTAATACCAAGTGCTATTATGGCTATAGCCCCAATACTCGGCCGTCAGAACCTCGTTTGCAAGAACAGGATCTACCAAATGTAGGTGAGGTTGACATTTGGTAGGAGTGGTTCTTACCCTCAGTGTGCACATCATCGCTATCATTGAAAGCAAAAGGAATTTCAAATACGTAAGTTGATGGCCCGCCTATCGTAGCTTGGTGATAGGATGTATATTTGCACCTCTAAGCGGACATGTGCTTGTTTTGGTTCGTGGGTGGTATTTCATTTCTCACCTTCCCGGCATATCTGCAGGGCATTCCCGGGTCCGCCACCTGGGGACGTGTCCGATGGGAGACAAGCAACACCACACGGAACAACGTGCTTGCTTTATTTAATTTCAATGCTTAACCACTTTACTTTACGCTTACACGTTCACACACTCAACTTAAGGGGTAACACCACTGTAGAAGTTTCAAAAAATTGATTTTTTTTATAAGCTTAAAAAATTCTTTGAACCTTTTAAAATACAGAACAAAAAGTTTTATACGTTACCGAAGTTTATTTCATAAATATTTTAAGCTTTTAACCAAGCGTTAGTGACTGCTACCTAACGATTTCTCCAAATTTCCAAACTTTAAACGCGTTTTTCTCAAAACACGTTTTCTGAAATTGGCACGCAGCATAACTCAAACAATTTTAAATATTTTTAATCAGGTTTTTCACTACGTCTGTATAATAACCTTCTTAAGAGAAGAGCGTAGGGGATTTTCGATAGATTAATTTAAACGATTGTTATAATTATTTAAGTGCCGTTTTTTTAGTCCAAAACAGAGTTTTTTCCTTCAAATGCTTGCTAATTCCACAAAAATAAATATTTTTTAAATCCCCTACGTATTTCTCTAGCTATTCTTATCTAGATTAAGAAAAAAAAATGTTTCTTTGTTCCAGATTAAAATTTGCACCCTCTGTGCTGCGTGCCGCGGAGCTCCTTCAAGAGAAACCACATTACAAAAATGTCTCCAATGCCGCCATTTTGTAAAATTTTTCGATCAAACTTTGTAGTTTTGTATTTTAGTATATAAGTAATAACTTCCCAAATCAGAGTGATTGTTTTCCCTTTCCTTCTATACAAAAAAATTCTTTAAAAATCGTGTTTATTTTACGCGTGTACAGTGGTGTTACCCCTTAAGGCAGAATACTTCGAGCGCATGCTTCTCTGCTTATCTACATATATATTAATCCGGAGAGCAAAACTTTGTCGTACCTTTTTTTAGTATAGGGTGAGCCATGTAAAATTTGCTTTTTGAATCGCATACAAAAAACAAAAACTAATCAATATTTTTTCAAACTTTCTTTTTTTTTGAGCATTGAACATTGTCATTTATGAATGAAAAATAATATCGTTCAAATGACTACCACGACTGGCTTTACAGTAGGCCATTCGATCAACCCAATTTTTAAGCACATTTTCGATTGTTTGGGCTCCAATTTCATGAATGGCAACTTCGATTTCGTGTTTTAAAGCATCAATCGTCTCTGGATGGTTCGAATAGCATTTGTCCTTAACGGCTCCCCACAAAAAATAATCCAACGGGCTTAAATCACAGCTCCGGGGTTTTGGCGTTAAAATGCCTGCTCGTATGCTACTTGTTAGCGCCGTTGTTTTTGATAGAACCAGTTCCATACACATGAGCAACTCGTTAGCGTCGTCAACGTCGTCCTGCTCATTCTCCGGATTCGCTCAACAGAATAACTTCGAATCCGCTTTCCTCACGCCAAACCGAAGTTTGTTGTGTACTTTTTCCAGTAGCTCAATACGCTCCTCCGATATTTGGAGAAGGAAGGACACACTGTTCTTTTGCGGAGTCTCCGTTTTGATGATGCTCCAATCATCCAGCGGAACAGTGCGGTTGTGTACTTGCAAGTATTGAATCAGCTGCTTAGCTTCGAACTCCATGTTCGGTATCCAGATACGAGCCCTCGGTCGTCGTGGGATCTCGCTGGTTAAGATTAGTTCGGGCCTCAAATCTTCCCAGTACCTTCAAATCAAAAGAGAACTGATCGTCACATATCCACGAACCCGCCTCCATTGAATCAACTCCTGGCTCTCGACCGTCCGGGTGACGTGATCACAGACAATATGAGTCAGCCGAGCCTCGATTTCGGACCACTTTTCGAACACAGGTTTTCCGTGGTTCGTTAATTCGTCTACTAACGCCGTTTGCAGGTGATGCCGTGCTACCTCATTAAACGCGCATTTGGTTTACCGCCCTTGCCCTGCAAACGATTGCGTTTAACGGTTTCTGCCTTCTGGGTGGCCTGGAACGCCAGGTAGTCATCGACACCTTGACTGATAGGCTGCATCTTTGGGATGAGTTTCACCTTCGACATAATTTTTGCTGATTCTTCCGAGAATAGTGAGAGACCTCTGGTAAAGCATACATTAGGACGGGCCTTTTTTAATGCATTAACGCTTTTGCCCCTTGACCCACTTAATAGGCACGGAACGCGTTACACCTTGAGGGAGTTTTTTAACGAAGTTTGCGTCTTCGACCTGTGTGATTCGCGGGAGATAGTTATTCTCCTACCCCCCTTTCCTGGGTGGTGTTCCCCTATCCACCACCTGGGGTCGCGCCCTTTAGGGATAACAAGTGCCGCCAAGGGTTCTTAGCCCTTAGATATAAACAATTATCCATGAATAAGTACGCGCTTATAAGTCGGCATACTTATATACCTATACACCGGCACCCACTCTCACAACAAAAATATCACTATTTGCAAAATTCCGAACAATTCTATAGTTAGCAATATATATGTACGTACATATGTTAGCAGATATATGTATATGTTCTACATAAATGTTTATATTTTAATGAATAATTTAATAACATAATTAAAAGTAACGTTTATATTTTTATAAAGATTTTAAAATAAATAAAATTTGAATAAAAAATAAAAAGTGAATGTACGGAGAATCGCTGAACTCACACATCAACTAACCTCTTAAGCATATGCTGTATGTGTGCCACAGCATGTCATATTTGTAAAGTTTGTTTCTGCTCATTCCATTTGATACTGAATTATGTCATACTTCACATACTTTTTGGAGTTTTTCCGGTTTCTTCGTACTGATTTGAGATTCATTCAGTTTTTGCTTCACGTATTTTATAGCGTATTTTCGGATAAATTTTCTTGTACTTGTATTGATCTTTGTTTTTGAATTTTCGCCTTTAAGCAAAAGTTCAATAATTTCAGGAGTCATCCAGTTGTGTTTTTTTATTCAGTAACATTTTGAACTGATGTATCTTCGGCAGGGATACAAAGGCTATTTTTTTTAATTATATGCCAACTTGTTAAATGATCCAATGGGACACCAGGATATCATGAAGCAAAATGCTTTATTTCCGGCGTCAAGGATGTTTTTAAGTTTTCATCACAGTTTCACAATCTTGTGTTAATTTTTCGATTTCGTGGTTGTTTTCGAATAGTAACTAATTTTAATTTTACATTTGCAAGTAACAAGTTATGTTCTGAAGAAATTTCATCTTTCGGTGTGTTGAAACTTTTAAAATCGTATAGGTAAATCGTTTGTTGATAAGTATGAAATCAATTGGACTTCGCACAATGTTATGTTGATTACCTTGTAGTGATTTCCATGTATATATTCTTCAAGCAGGTAAACCAAACCAGGTTTTGGTTATTTCAAACTTATATTCTTGATTAACCTGCCGCCTCTTTCATTCCTTTCTCCAATACTGAAATGAAATAATTAATAATGCCCTCTGCCTGTGTATTTGCGTTGTACCTTGTATAATAAATAAATCATAATCATTTGGTGCAAGTTAGCAATTCTTCTACTTCTGTATACAAAGATTTCTACTTCACATTTATCGGCTGTTGGTGCATAAATTTGTAAAACATTGATGTTTAATGGTTTTAGGTAATGTTTTTTTCCTAACATTGTTGCAATACTAATCTTTAGAACTATTTCAACACAGACTCTGTGATTCCTGTTCTGATTTCTTGAATAATAAATTTCCAAGCTTCACATACTCCAAGAATGTCTACTTTTATAGGGTTTTCCAAACCGAGGTGTTATTTTGATATTCAAAGAAAAATTATATTTTTTAATGTAAATGATATATAATAAGGTTTATTTCATTATAAAGAGGAAGCTATGCCGTTAATAGTCGAAAATAACATCAGGCAAATGACCACCACGACCACGCTTACAGGACAATATCCCTTTCATGAAATTTTCCATAACCGAATTGCAAAGTGGATGCCCTATATCCTCAATAGCCTCACGAATTCCATTTTTGCAGTCCTGAATCGATCCTAGGCTGTTGGCTTAGACCTTCTCTTTCACGGGGCCCCAAAGAAAAAAAGTCACAAGGTGTTAAATCACAAGATCTCGGTGGCCAATTGAGATCACCTCTTCGAGAGATAACACCATCCAATTCCAGCCATAAAAAATCGTTAATCATCTCTCGATAGCGCAATTCATTCACCAATAACACCTGTTATTGGAAAACGTTATATATTTAAATTTTTCATTTCAATAATTGCATTTTTGAGTTTTCCAGCTCCAAATAGGCGGCGAGCGTTCCAGGACACAATATGTAGTTTCGCGTTGGTTTTATCTCCGGATATTTTAAGCACCCTCGATTTGCTGGAGACTGAGGGCCCTTCTTCAGGTTGTACATACATTCATTGTTGCTTTTTACAAATCAATCAGTATGTTTTTCGTGGAAAGGTACTTCAGTGGTTTCCCGTTGCCTTCTCAAGGGTTTACTGTTTTCCATATTTTATGCAGCCGCCCATTACGGATTAGACGTTGACCAAGAATCCGCTTAATATAAGACAGACGCGTCTTGGATTTTACACGAAGTACTAATACCAAGTGCTATTATGGCTATAGCCCCAATACTCGGCCGTCAGAACCTCGTTTGCAAGAACAGGATCAACCAAATGTAGGTGAGGTTGACATTTGGTAGGAGTGGTTCTTACCCTCAGTGTGCACATCATCGCTATCATTGAAAGCAAAAGGAATTTCAAATACGTAAGTTGATGGCCCGCCTATCGTAGCTTGGTGATAGGATGTATATTTGCACCTCTAAGCGGACATGTGCTTGTTTTGGTTCGTGGGTGGTATTTCATTTCTCACCTTCCCGGCATATCTGCAGGGCATTCCCGGGTCCGCCACCTGGGGACGTGTCCGATGGGAGACAAGCAACACCACACGGAACAACGTGCTTGCTTTATTTAATTTCAATGCTTAACCACTTTACTTTACGCTTACACGTTCACACACTCAACTTAAGGGGTAACACCACTGTAGAAATTTCAAAAAATTGATTTTTTTTATAAGCTTAAAAAATTCTTTGAACCTTTTAAAATACAGAACAAAAAGTTTTATACGTTACCGAAGTTTATTTCATAAATATTTTAAGCTTTTAACCAAGCGTTAGTGACTGCTACCTAACGATTTCTCCAAATTTCCAAACTTTAAACGCGTTTTTCTCAAAACACGTTTTCTGAAATTGGCACGCAGCATAACTCAAACAATTTTAAATATTTTTAATCAGGTTTTTCACTACGTCTGTATAATAACCTTCTTAAGAGAAGAGCGTAGGGGATTTTCGATAGATTAATTTAAACGATTCTTATAATTATTTAAGTGCCGTTTTTTTAGTCCAAAACAGAGTTTTTTCCTTCAAATGCTTGCTAATTCCACAAAAATAAATATTTTTTAAATCCCCTACGTGTTTCTCTAGCTATTCTTATCTAGATTAAGAAAAAAAATGTTTCTTTGTTCCAGATTAAAATTTGCACCCTCTGTGCTGCGTGCCGCGGAGCTCCTTCAAGAGAAACCACATTACAAAAATGTCTCCAATGCCGCCATTTTGTAAAATTTTTCGATCAAACTTTGTAGTTTTGTATTTTAGTATATAAGTAATAACTTCCCAAATCAGAGTGATTGTTTTCCCTTTCCTTCTATACAAAAAAATTCTTTAAAAATCGTGTTTATTTTACGCGTGTACAGTGGTGTTACCCCTTAAGGCAGAATACTTCGAGCGCATGCTTCTCTGCTTATCTACATATATATTAATCCGGAGAGCAAAATTTTGTCGTACCTTTTTTTAGTATAGGGTGAGCCATGTAAAATTTGCTTTTTGAATCGCATACAAAAAACAAAAACTAATCAATATTTTTTCAAACTTTCTTTTTTTTTGAGCATTGAACATTGTCATTTATGAATGAAAAATAATATCGTTCAAATGACTGCCACGACTGGCTTTACAGTAGGCCATTCGATCAACCCAATTTTTAAGCACATTTTCGATTGTTTGGGCTCCAATTTCATGAATGGCAACTTCGATTTCGTGTTTTAAAGCATCAATCGTCTCTGGATGGTTCGAATAGCATTTGTCCTTAACGGCTCCCCACAAAAAATAATCCAACGGGCTTAAATCACAGCTCCGGGGTTTTGGCGTTAAAATGCCTGCTCGTATGCTACTTGTTAGCGCCGTTGTTTTTGATAGAACCAGTTCCATACACATGAGCAACTCGTTAGCGTCGTCAACGTCGTCCTGCTCATTCTCCGGATTCGCTCAACAGAATAACTTCGAATCCGCTTTCCTCACGCCAAACCGAAGTTTGTTGTGTACTTTTTCCAGTAGCTCAATACGCTCCTCCGATATTTGGAGAAGGAAGGACACACTGTTCTTTTGCGGAGTCTCCGTTTTGATGATGCTCCAATCATCCAGCGGAACAGTGCGGTTGTGTACTTGCAAGTATTGAATCAGCTGCTTAGCTTCGAACTCCATGTTCGGTATCCAGATACGAGCCCTCGGTCGTCGTGGGATCTCGCTGGTTAAGATTAGTTCGGGCCTCAAATCTTCCCAGTACCTTCAAATCAAAAGAGAACTGATCGTCACATATCCACGAACCCGCCTCCATTGAATCAACTCCTGGCTCTCGACCGTCCGGGTGACGTGATCACAGACAATATGAGTCAGCCGAGCCTCGATTTCGGACCACTTTTCGAACACAGGTTTTCCGTGGTTCGTTAATTCGTCTACTAACGCCGTTTGCAGGTGATGCCGTGCTACCTCATTAAACGCGCATTTGGTTTACCGCCCTTGCCCTGCAATCGATTGCGTTTAACGGTTTCTGCCTTCTGGGTGGCCTGGAACGCCAGGTAGTCATCGACACCTTGACTGATAGGCTGCGTCTTTGGGATGAGTTTCACCTTCGACATAATTTTTGCTGATTCTTCCGAGAATAGTGAGAGACCTCTGGTAAAGCATACATTAGGACGGGCCTTTTTTAATGCATTAACGCTTTTGCCCCTTGACCCACTTAATAGGCACGGAACGCGTTACACCTTGAGGGAGTTTTTTAACGAAGTTTGCGTCTTCGACCTGTGTGATTCGCGGGAGATAGTTATTCTCCTACCCCCCTTTCCTGGGTGGTGTTCCCCTATCCACCACCTGGGGTCGCGCCCTTTAGGGATAACAAGTGCCGCCAAGGGTTCTTAGCCCTTAGATATAAACAATTATCCATGAATAAGTACGCGCTTATAAGTCGGCTTATAAGTCGGCATACTTATATACCTATACACCGGCACCCACTCTCACAACAAAAATATCACTATTTGCGAAATTCCGAACAATTCTATAGTTAGCAATATATATGTACGTACATATGTTAGCAGATATATGTATATGTTCTACATAAATGTTTATATTTTAATGAATAATTTAATAACATAATTAAAAGTAACGTTTATATTTTTATAAAGATTTTAAAATAAATAAAATTTGAATAAAAAATAAAAAGTGAATGTACGGAGAATCGCTGAACTCACACATCAACTAACCTCTTAAGCATATGCTGTATGTGTGCCACAGCATGTCATATTTGTAAAGTTTGTTTCTGCTCATTCCATTTGATACTGAATTATGTCATACTTCACATACTTTTTGGAGTTTTTCCGGTTTCTTCGTACTGATTTGAGATTCATTCAGTTTTTGCTTCAAGTATTTTATAGCGTATTTTCGGATAAATTTTCTTGTACTTGTATTGATCTTTGTTTTTGAATTTTCGCCTTTAAGCAAAAGTTCAATAATTTCAGGAGTCATCCAGTTGTGTTTTTTTATTCAGTAACATTTTGAACTGATGTATCTTCGGCAGGGATACAAAGGCTATTTTTTTTAATTATATGCCAACTTGTTAAATGATCCAATGGGACACCAGGATATCATGAAGCAAAATGCTTTATTTCCGGCGTCAAGGATGTTTTTAAGTTTTCATCACAGTTTCACAATCTTGTGTTAATTTTTCGATTTCGTGGTTGTTTTCGAATAGTAACTAATTTTAATTTTACATTTGCAAGTAACAAGTTATGTTCTGAAGAAATTTCATCTTTCGGTGTGTTGAAACTTTTAAAATCGTATAGGTAAATCGTTTGTTGATAAGTATGAAATCAATTGGACTTCGCACAATGTTATGTTGATTACCTTGTAGTGATTTCCATGTATATATTCTTCAAGCAGGTAAACCAAACCAGGTTTTGGTTATTTCAAACTTATATTCTTGATTAACCTGCCGCCTCTTTCATTCCTTTCTCCAATACTGAAATGAAATAATTAATAATGCCCTCTGCCTGTGTATTTGCGTTGTACCTTGTATAATAAATAAATCATAATCATTTGGTGCAAGTTAGCAATTCTTCTACTTCTGTATACAAAGATTTCTACTTCACATTTATCGGCTGTTGGTGCATAAATTTGTAAAACATTGATGTTTAATGGTTTTAGGTAATGTTTTTTTTCCTAACATTGTTGCAATACTAATCTTTAGAACTATTTCAACACAGACTCTGTGATTCCTGTTCTGATTTCTTGAATAATAAATTTCCAAGCTTCACATACTCCAAGAATGTCTACTTTTATAGGGTTTTCCAAACCGAGGTGTTATTTTGATATTCAAAGAAAAATTATATTTTTTAATGTAAATGATATATAATAAGGTTTATTTCATTATAAAGAGGAAGCTATGCCGTTAATAGTCGAAAATAACATCAGGCAAATGACCACCACGACCACGCTTACAGGACAATATCCCTTTCATGAAATTTTCCATAACCGAATTGCAAAGTGGATGCCCTATATCCTCAATAGCCTCACGAATTCCATTTTTGCAGTCCTGAATCGATCCTAGGCTGTTGGCTTAGACCTTCTCTTTCACGGGGCCCCAAAGAAAAAAAGTCACAAGGTGTTAAATCACAAGATCTCGGTGGCCAATTGAGATCACCTCTTCGAGAGATAACACCATCCAATTCCAGCCATAAAAAATCGTTAATCATCTCTCGATAGCGCAATTCATTCACCAATAACACCTGTTATTGGAAAACGTTATATATTTAAATTTTTCATTTCAATAATTGCATTTTTGAGTTTTCCAGCTCCAAATAGGCGGCGAGCGTTCCAGGACACAATATGTAGTTTCGCGTTGGTTTTATCTCCGGATATTTTAAGCACCCTCGATTTGCTGGAGACTGAGGGCCCTTCTTCAGGTTGTACATACATTCATTGTTGCTTTTTACAAATCAATCAGTATGTTTTTCGTGGAAAGGTACTTCAGTGGTTTCCCGTTGCCTTCTCAAGGGTTTACTGTTTTCCATATTTTATGCAGCCGCCCATTACGGATTAGACGTTGACCAAGAATCCGCTTAATATAAGACAGACGCGTCTTGGATTTTACACGAAGTACTAATACCAAGTGCTATTATGGCTATAGCCCCAATACTCGGCCGTCAGAACCTCGTTTGCAAGAACAGGATCAACCAAATGTAGGTGAGGTTGACATTTGGTAGGAGTGGTTCTTACCCTCAGTGTGCACATCATCGCTATCATTGAAAGCAAAAGGAATTTCAAATACGTAAGTTGATGGCCCGCCTATCGTAGCTTGGTGATAGGATGTATATTTGCACCTCTAAGCGGACATGTGCTTGTTTTGGTTCGTGGGTGGTATTTCATTTCTCACCTTCCCGGCATATCTGCAGGGCATTCCCGGGTCCGCCACCTGGGGACGTGTCCGATGGGAGACAAGCAACACCACACGGAACAACGTGCTTGCTTTATTTAATTTCAATGCTTAACCACTTTACTTTACGCTTACACGTTCACACACTCAACTTAAGGGGTAACACCACTGTAGAAATTTCAAAAAATTGATTTTTTTTATAAGCTTAAAAAATTCTTTGAACCTTTTAAAATACAGAACAAAAAGTTTTATACGTTACCGAAGTTTATTTCATAAATATTTTAAGCTTTTAACCAAGCGTTAGTGACTGCTACCTAACGATTTCTCCAAATTTCCAAACTTTAAACGCGTTTTTCTCAAAACACGTTTTCTGAAATTGGCACGCAGCATAACTCAAACAATTTTAAATATTTTTAATCAGGTTTTTCACTACGTCTGTATAATAACCTTCTTAAGAGAAGAGCGTAGGGGATTTTCGATAGATTAATTTAAACGATTCTTATAATTATTTAAGTGCCGTTTTTTTAGTCCAAAACAGAGTTTTTTCCTTCAAATGCTTGCTAATTCCACAAAAATAAATATTTTTTAAATCCCCTACGTGTTTCTCTAGCTATTCTTATCTAGATTAAGAAAAAAAATGTTTCTTTGTTCCAGATTAAAATTTGCACCCTCTGTGCTGCGTGCCGCGGAGCTCCTTCAAGAGAAACCACATTACAAAAATGTCTCCAATGCCGCCATTTTGTAAAATTTTTCGATCAAACTTTGTAGTTTTGTATTTTAGTATATAAGTAATAACTTCCCAAATCAGAGTGATTGTTTTCCCTTTCCTTCTATACAAAAAAATTCTTTAAAAATCGTGTTTATTTTACGCGTGTACAGTGGTGTTACCCCTTAAGGCAGAATACTTCGAGCGCATGCTTCTCTGCTTATCTACATATATATTAATCCGGAGAGCAAAATTTTGTCGTACCTTTTTTTAGTATAGGGTGAGCCATGTAAAATTTGCTTTTTGAATCGCATACAAAAAACAAAAACTAATCAATATTTTTTCAAACTTTCTTTTTTTTGAGCATTGAACATTGTCATTTATGAATGAAAAATAATATCGTTCAAATGACTGCCACGACTGGCTTTACAGTAGGCCATTCGATCAACCCAATTTTTAAGCACATTTTCGATTGTTTGGGCTCCAATTTCATGAATGGCAACTTCGATTTCGTGTTTTAAAGCATCAATCGTCTCTGGATGGTTCGAATAGCATTTGTCCTTAACGGCTCCCCACAAAAAATAATCCAACGGGCTTAAATCACAGCTCCGGGGTTTTGGCGTTAAAATGCCTGCTCGTATGCTACTTGTTAGCGCCGTTGTTTTTGATAGAACCAGTTCCATACACATGAGCAACTCGTTAGCGTCGTCAACGTCGTCCTGCTCATTCTCCGGATTCGCTCAACAGAATAACTTCGAATCCGCTTTCCTCACGCCAAACCGAAGTTTGTTGTGTACTTTTTCCAGTAGCTCAATACGCTCCTCCGATATTTGGAGAAGGAAGGACACACTGTTCTTTTGCGGAGTCTCCGTTTTGATGATGCTCCAATCATCCAGCGGAACAGTGCGGTTGTGTACTTGCAAGTATTGAATCAGCTGCTTAGCTTCGAACTCCATGTTCGGTATCCAGATACGAGCCCTCGGTCGTCGTGGGATCTCGCTGGTTAAGATTAGTTCGGGCCTCAAATCTTCCCAGTACCTTCAAATCAAAAGAGAACTGATCGTCACATATCCACGAACCCGCCTCCATTGAATCAACTCCTGGCTCTCGACCGTCCGGGTGACGTGATCACAGACAATATGAGTCAGCCGAGCCTCGATTTCGGACCACTTTTCGAACACAGGTTTTCCGTGGTTCGTTAATTCGTCTACTAACGCCGTTTGCAGGTGATGCCGTGCTACCTCATTAAACGCGCATTTGGTTTACCGCCCTTGCCCTGCAAACGATTGCGTTTAACGGTTTCTGCCTTCTGGGTGGCCTGGAACGCCAGGTAGTCATCGACACCTTGACTGATAGGCTGCGTCTTTGGGATGAGTTTCACCTTCGACATAATTTTTGCTGATTCTTCCGAGAATAGTGAGAGACCTCTGGTAAAGCATACATTAGGACGGGCCTTTTTTAATGCATTAACGCTTTTGCCCCTTGACCCACTTAATAGGCACGGAACGCGTTACACCTTGAGGGAGTTTTTTAACGAAGTTTGCGTCTTCGACCTGTGTGATTCGCGGGAGATAGTTATTCTCCTACCCCCCTTTCCTGGGTGGTGTTCCCCTATCCACCACCTGGGGTCGCGCCCTTTAGGGATAACAAGTGCCGCCAAGGGTTCTTAGCCCTTAGATATAAACAATTATCCATGAATAAGTACGCGCTTATAAGTCGGCTTATAAGTCGGCATACTTATATACCTATACACCGGCACCCACTCTCACAACAAAAATATCACTATTTGCGAAATTCCGAACAATTCTATAGTTAGCAATATATATGTACGTACATATGTTAGCAGATATATGTATATGTTCTACATAAATGTTTATATTTTAATGAATAATTTAATAACATAATTAAAAGTAACGTTTATATTTTTATAAAGATTTTAAAATAAATAAAATTTGAATAAAAAATAAAAAGTGAATGTACGGAGAATCGCTGAACTCACACATCAACTAACCTCTTAAGCATATGCTGTATGTGTGCCACAGCATGTCATATTTGTAAAGTTTGTTTCTGCTCATTCCATTTGATACTGAATTATGTCATACTTCACATACTTTTTGGAGTTTTTCCGGTTTCTTCGTACTGATTTGAGATTCATTCAGTTTTTGCTTCAAGTATTTTATAGCGTATTTTCGGATAAATTTTCTTGTACTTGTATTGATCTTTGTTTTTGAATTTTCGCCTTTAAGCAAAAGTTCAATAATTTCAGGAGTCATCCAGTTGTGTTTTTTTATTCAGTAACATTTTGAACTGATGTATCTTCGGCAGGGATACAAAGGCTATTTTTTTTAATTATATGCCAACTTGTTAAATGATCCAATGGGACACCAGGATATCATGAAGCAAAATGCTTTATTTCCGGAGTCAAGGATGTTTTTAAGTTTTCATCACAGTTTCACAATCTTGTGTTAATTTTTCGATTTCGTGGTTGTTTTCGAATAGTAACTAATTTTAATTTTACATTTGCAAGTAACAAGTTATGTTCTGAAGAAATTTCATCTTTCGGTGTGTTGAAACTTTTAAAATCGTATAGGTAAATCGTTTGTTGATAAGTATGAAATCAATTGGACTTCGCACAATGTTATGTTGATTACCTTGTAGTGATTTCCATGTATATATTCTTCAAGCAGGTAAACCAAACCAGGTTTTGGTTATTTCAAACTTATATTCTTGATTAACCTGCCGCCTCTTTCATTCCTTTCTCCAATACTGAAATGAAATAATTAATAATGCCCTCTGCCTGTGTATTTGCGTTGTACCTTGTATAATAAATAAATCATAATCATTTGGTGCAAGTTAGCAATTCTTCTACTTCTGTATACAAAGATTTCTACTTCACATTTATCGGCTGTTGGTGCATAAATTTGTAAAACATTGATGTTTAATGGTTTTAGGTAATGTTTTTTTTCCTAACATTGTTGCAATACTAATCTTTAGAATTATTTCAACACAGACTCTGTGATTCCTGTTCTGATTTCTTGAATAATAAATTTTCAAGCTTCACATACTCCAAGAATGTCTACTTTTATAGGGTTTTCCAAGGTAGGTAGGTAGGTAAGATGGCAAGAGTACCCCAGGTACGCTACAAGTAGCACTTACGTGCCGTTTTGATACCATAGAGTGGACCACTACCTGTGAAAGGATTAAGGGAGGAGATAAGACCGTCTACAGCCATCCAGTGCTGTTGATGTAGCGGAGGAGAGAAAAGGGATCTAGGCTGGAGAATTTCATCAAGTCATCCCCAAAGGGAACGCTGAGGAATCTCAAGCGCCTAGCCGCCAAAGCCGGACATCTACAGAGAAAGTGTTCCACAGTCTCTTTCTCTGTAGGATCCCCACAGCTTCTGCAATGGGGGTTGTACGGAATTCCACGCTTCTCCGCGTGAGTGCCGATCACCCAGTGGCCAGTGATCACCGCGATGAGTTTGGAAATTGAATGTTGGGGGGTTCCCATCACCTTAAGCGTTCTGTTTATGTCGTATTGAGGCCATAGTGCTTTTGAAATGGCACACGATGAGACAGACCTCCATCTGTCTTGCGCTTTTCTTAGAAAGAAGTTGTGTAGTTTCCCTTTAACGACGGCCAAGGGGATACCGATGTCTGAGAAGAGGGCAGCTGGACTCGGTTCTGCCGCCCCCTTCCTGGCAAGCTCATCGGCAATTTCATTTCCCTCTATATTCCTGTGCCCAGGAACCCAGATGAGGGTGATGTTACCTGCCCTTTCGAGGCGTTTAAGTTCCTCCTTACAGGAGTTTACGAGAAGAGAGCTGCAATGCGGCGACGACAGTGCCTTGATTGCAGCTTGGCTATCGGAAAAAATATTAATGTCTCCCTCCCAACAGCGATCCCGAAGCATTTTGCATGCCTGCAGGATCGCGAAGACCTCTGCTTGAAAGACGCTGCTTGTCTCCGGCAGTTTATAGGAGACCGCGATGTTGGCTGATTTGGAGTAGACCCCCGCTCCCACTCCAGACTCCATTTTGGATCCGTCAGTGAAAACAGAGGCCTCTATATCCGCAACAACTCTCCCCTCTTTCCAATCTTGCCTGCTCGGAAAGATAGCCCTAGCACAACCCTCAAAGCACAGTTTGCGGATGGAGAGGTCGGTGCGAATATCAGAGAAGGAAGGGGAGATCTGCTTCAAGATGCTGCTATGCCCAACAGGGAGTTGTCTCCAAAGGCCAAACTCCCTCAGTCTGATAGCACTCTGAGCAGCAATGGATTTAACCTGCAGATCCACAGGAATTAAGTGGAGTATAACGTTGAGCGCAGCGGTGGGACATGTTCTGCAGGCACCAGTGATGCCCACACATGCAGTTCTCTGCACTCTCTCTAATTTTGTGAAGTTGTAGCCCTTCTGAAGAGCTAACCACCAAACTAGGCAACCGTATGTCAAAATTGGCAGAACCACTAAGTTGTACATCCAGAGTACGACACGTGGCTTGAGGCCCCATTTTTTGCCGAACATAGATTTACAGGCATAGAAGGCTATATTAGCCTTCTTAACTCGATTTTCTATGTGCAGCTTCCAGTGGAGCTTGGGGTCAAGTATTACACCAAGATACTTGACTTCCGATGAAAGTGTAAGACACTGGTTGTTAAGTCTAGGAAGCTTAAACGGCGGAGGCTTGTATTTTCTGCTGAATAGCATCAACTCCGTTTTGTCAGAGTTGACTCTGAGACCGCTACTGGCGGCCCACCTGCTGAGTGTAGCCAGTGCACCTTCCAAAATTTCAGCCATTACTGATGGGAAGGGACCTGAGACCATCAGGACCAAGTCATCGGCATATGCTACCACCTTTAGCCCCCCCCCCCCCTGTTTAAACGAGTAAAGGCTTCATCTACAGCTACTAGCCAAAGGAGGGGCGAGAGGACGCCGCCCTGCGGTGTGCCCCTATGTACGAATCTGGTGATTCTAGCCCCTCCTGCCACCGCATTTATTTCCCTACCACCAAGTAGGGACGAGATCCAGCGGTAGATAGGTGTTTCTACCCCTAGCCTGTTTAGAGCCGTGACAATTGACTCTGCCGTAATGTTATTAAAGGCGCCCTCTATGTCTATAAAGGCCGCCAAAGTGAATTGTTTCCCCTCCAGAGATTTCTCTACAGTCCCTACTACCTCATGTAAGGCTGACTCGGTAGATTTCCCTTTTCGGTAGGCGTGTTGGGCTGGAGAAAGTCTGGTTTCACAGTGCTCTCGGATGTGACAGTCGATCACTCTTTCAAGCACCTTGAGAATAAAGGAGGTAAGACTTATGGATCAATAGAGTTTTCCGGGAAATGGGCATCAATAAGGATTTTTAAGGATTCGCCTGCAGATTCAGCCCACTCCCCGTTCTCTCTTTTGACAAGAGTTTTACAGGAGTGGTCCTTGGAAAGGATCCTGCTGAGTCTGGCCGAGTCTTTTACGGATTCCATGGATTCGCAGTACTCTTTCCAAGAGTTGCGCTTCGCATCTCTAATGGCTTTCTTATAAACTTTCAAAATTTCCCGGTAATCTTGAAAGTTTCTTATTTGATAACATTTGTTGAAGACTCTCCTAACCTTCTCTTTCAAGTCGGTCAGCGTTTTGCTCCACCAGGGAGGAAAGTCTTTCTTGCTAAAGGATACTGGGCAGGCCACTTTGAAGGCAGTCTGATAAGACCCTTCTAAGTGTCTAACTTGCGAGTCCAGTTGTTCCTTAGTGGTAATCAAGAACTTACTCCTATTCAGCTTCTTGCAGAAAACCCTGTGGAAAAGAGACCAGTCTGTTCGTTTAGGGTTTCTGCGGGGTAGCAAGGTCTCCCGAATGAAATCGATTTCGTAGAGGATCAACTTGTGGTCCGAAAACGAGTTCCTCTGGGAGACCGTCCAATTTTCAACCCTAACAGCAGATGAGTTTGTGGAAAGAGACATATCAAGAACTTCCTCCCAACCATTTGATGTTCCCGATGCCGGGAAGACAAAAGTTGGGGTGTTGCCCTTGTTACAGATAAGTAAATTACGGCTTAGTATAAAATCAAACAGAGACTCACCCCGTTCATTGATCTCGCTGCTGCCCCAAATGGTGTGTCTGGCATTCGCATCGCATCCGATCAGGATGTTCTCCTTCTTGGGCTGGAGAGTATCCACTAGATGCTGCAACTCCTCAGGAGGCGCCGATCTGTCGTGCCAAGCAGAAGCAACTGCCACTGGATGGTTCCACCCTGACCGCAGTCACATCCGGTGAACTGAAATTAGATAGCAGAAAGGCATTAATTGTGTTCCTTACTAGGATACAGGCCCTTGGCTTACCATCAGTATGGACATAAAAGAGGTCATAGGATCTGTCTCTCAGTCCCATGATTTTATGCTGCCAGATCCAAGGCTCCTGTATCAGGCAGACATCGATGTCCTCCTCCCGGAGGGTGACTCTTAGGTTATCTGTGGCTAGTTTGGAATGACGAAGGTTAATTTGTAATACTTTTAACAAACTGTTCAAAAGTGTTACTTACCTTTATGACTGCTCCCCCAGTTCAGAAACTGCGTCCGTCCCAGACAGCCGCAGATCGTCGAGCAGCTTTTTGGTGTCATCCCCCAATTTCTCCAGGTCATCGTCCAGGGCGACAGAGGCGGGGAAGACCTTCACTTTGGCCAACCTGAGGCCAAAGCGAAGTTTGAACTGCTGTTTTTCGAGAGCCTCCAGCGACTCGTTGTTAATCAGCAGTAATATGGCTGAGCTGTGCTGCTGAGGTTCTTCTACTTTGATGACAGACCAGTCATCCATAGGAACCTCAGGATTTTGAAGCTTGAGACACGGGACAATTTCCGAACTGTCCAGCTCCATTTTCGGCAACCAGATTCTGGCTCGTGGTCGCCTGGGAATTTCTGAGGCAGGGATGAGCTTTAGCGAAAGCCCCTCCCAGACGTTGCTAACCGTAGCAAGGCTCTTCTCCAGAAATTCCTTCGAGTACTGATTGGCACATTTTATCACCCTACAGCCCCGACAGATTTCACCCGAGTCGAAGAGAGGTGCTGGCCCTTTTTTATCCATGAGGTGTCTGACGACCATCCCCGATAGCCGTCCCTCAATGGCATCCCAAAGGGGTAACACCGCTCTTCCACTTTTGGTTTTTGCGTCCACGAGGGCAACTTGGAGATGGTCTCTGGCCACCTCACTATAAGCCGCCCTCGAGGCCGCGCCTGCCGTACTGGTTGAAGGGCCCCCAGCCCCCTGGGTTGAGGAGTGTTTGCTCCTTTTGGCCACACGTTCACTCACATCCTGTGAGCGGTTACGTTTGGCCGAGCTCCGTGCCGGTTTTGGCTGTTGTTGTGGTTGTTGTTGTGGCTGGGTTAATTTTGCTGCAGACGCGGCCTCGTACTCTTTGATCGCGGCCTCGTACTTCACCCGGTCCTCAGCGTCCCGCTCGTGCGCTTTACCGGCTTGTTCATTCTTGGCAATCTTTGCCAGAATGAATTTCGCCCTCAGGTAGCGCGCTTTGAGCAGGGTACCGGACGACTTCTTCTTCTTTTTGGTAACCTTCGCAGTGGTCGCCGGGGCATTGCCAGGGGTCACCTTGGCGGCCTTACCAGAGGCCCCCAAGGAAACCTTTCCAGAGGCCGCCTTGATTTCCTCACCAGAGGTCGTCTTGGTCGCCGCCTGGAGGAGGCTTGGTCGTAAAAGCGGGGTGCTATGTTTTGCACCGCTCGAACATGGCTCGACGATCGTTTCCTGGCTGGAGGCCAGAAGATCGTCCTCGGAGAGAGTGCCCAGCACACTCTCCGTCAACTCCTTAACTACTTCCTTTGTTGTTTTAGTTTTAGAATCCAGCTTTTTGGTCCCACGAGTAGGCACGGAAGGGATGGTCCGCCACGGCAGAGCCGGCATGCCGTGGTAAGGCACTTAATACAGCCGACCTAGCCTGGGCGCCGGAGGGGACCGTTAAAGACTGGTTGTTTAGACACTACCAGCCATGCAGCTCTCCGCACGGGTACCTCGACACCTTAGCTTAAAGTGCTGACAAGGATATACCGCCTTGTCACCGGTCGACAGAGCCTCGTTAGCGAAAACAGGGAGTACCAAGTCCAGGGCATCAGGTCCTGGACAGTGGGTAGAGGTTGCCAATTGGAGAGGAGTGGCTATATTGTTCGCATCACTTTCCCATTTAACCCCCCCAGGGTTTTCCAAACCGAGGTGTTATTTTGATATTCAAAGAAAAATTATATTTTTTAATGTAAATGATATATAATAAGGTTTATTTCATTATAAAGAGGAAGCTATGCCGTTAATAGTCGAAAATAACATCAGGCAAATGACCACCACGACCACGCTTACAGGACAATATCCCTTTCATGAAATTTTCCATAACCGAATTGCAAAGTGGATGCCCTATATCCTCAATAGCCTCACGAATTCCATTTTTGCAGTCCTGAATCGATCCTAGGCTGTTGGCTTAGACCTTCTCTTTCACGGGGCCCCAAAGAAAAAAAGTCACAAGGTGTTAAATCACAAGATCTCGGTGGCCAATTGAGATCACCTCTTCGAGAGATAACACCATCCAATTCCAGCCATAAAAAATCGTTAATCATCTCTCGATAGCGCAATTCATTCACCAATAACACCTGTTATTGGAAAACGTTATATATTTAAATTTTTCATTTCAATAATTGCATTTTTGAGTTTTCCAGCTCCAAATAGGCGGCGAGCGTTCCAGGACACAATATGTAGTTTCGCGTTGGTTTTATCTCCGGATATTTTAAGCACCCTCGATTTGCTGGAGACTGAGGGCCCTTCTTCAGGTTGTACATACATTCATTGGTGCTTTTTACAAATCAATCAGTATGTTTTTCGTGGAAAGGTACTTCAGTGGTTTCCCGTTGCCTTCTCAAGGGTTTACTGTTTTCCATATTTTATGCAGCCGCCCATTACGGATTAGACGTTGACCAAGAATCCGCTTAATATAAGACAGACGCGTCTTGGATTTTACACGAAGTACTAATACCAAGTGCTATTATGGCTATAGCCCCAATACTCGGCCGTCAGAACCTCGTTTGCAAGAACAGGATCAACCAAATGTAGGTGAGGTTGACATTTGGTAGGAGTGGTTCTTACCCTCAGTGTGCACATCATCGCTATCATTGAAAGCAAAAGGAATTTCAAATACGTAAGTTGATGGCCCGCCTATCGTAGCTTGGTGATAGGATGTATATTTGCACCTCTAAGCGGACATGTGCTTGTTTTGGTTCGTGGGTGGTATTTCTCACCTTCCCGGCATATCTGCAGGGCATTCCCGGGTCCGCCACCTGGGGACGTGTCCGATGGGAGACAAGCAACACCACACGGAACAACGTGCTTGCTTTATTTAATTTCAATGCTTAACCACTTTACTTTACGCTTACACGTTCACACACTCAACTTAAGGGGTAACACCACTGTAGAAATTTCAAAAAATTGATTTTTTTTATAAGCTTAAAAAATTCTTTGAACCTTTTAAAATACAGAACAAAAAGTTTTATACGTTACCGAAGTTTATTTCATAAATATTTTAAGCTTTTAACCAAGCGTTAGTGACTGCTACCTAACGATTTCTCCAAATTTCCAAACTTTAAACGCGTTTTTCTCAAAACACGTTTTCTGAAATTGGCACGCAGCATAACTCAAACAATTTTAAATATTTTTAATCAGGTTTTTCACTACGTCTGTATAATAACCTTCTTAAGAGAAGAGCGTAGGGGATTTTCGATAGATTAATTTAAACGATTCTTATAATTATTTAAGTGCCGTTTTTTTAGTCCAAAACAGAGTTTTTTCCTTCAAATGCTTGCTAATTCCACAAAAATAAATATTTTTTAAATCCCCTACGTGTTTCTCTAGCTATTCTTATCTAGATTAAGAAAAAAAATGTTTCTTTGTTCCAGATTAAAATTTGTACCCTCTGTGCTGCGTGCCGCGGAGCTCCTTCAAGAGAAACCACATTACAAAAATGTCTCCAATGCCGCCATTTTGTAAAATTTTTCGATCAAACTTTGTAGTTTTGTATTTTAGTATATAAGTAATAACTTCCCAAATCAGAGTGATTGTTTTCCCTTTCCTTCTATACAAAAAAATTCTTTAAAAATCGTGTTTATTTTACGCGTGTACAGTGGTGTTACCCCTTAAGGCAGAATACTTCGAGCGCATGCTTCTCTGCTTATCTACATATATATTAATCCGGAGAGCAAAATTTTGTCGTACCTTTTTTTAGTATAGGGTGAGCCATGTAAAATTTGCTTTTTGAATCGCATACAAAAAACAAAAACTAATCAATATTTTTTCAAACTTTCTTTTTTTTTGAGCATTGAACATTGTCATTTATGAATGAAAAATAATATCGTTCAAATGACTGCCACGACTGGCTTTACAGTAGGCCATTCGATCAACCCAATTTTTAAGCACATTTTCGATTGTTTGGGCTCCGATTTCATGAATGGCAACTTCGATTTCGTGTTTTAAAGCATCAATCGTCTCTGGATGGTTCGAATAGCATTTGTCCTTAACGGCTCCCCACAAAAAATAATCCAACGGGCTTAAATCACAGCTCCGAGGCGGCCAATTGATATCGGAATTTCGGCTGATTAATCGGTTTTCAAAAACGGTAGCCAAAAGTTCGAGTGTAACTTTGGCAGTGTGGGAAGTTGCACCGTCCTGTTGAAACCAAATGTCGCCCATGTCATCCTCTTAAATTTTTGGAAACAAAAACTCGTTGAGCATGTCACGGTAACGCTTGCCATTTACTGTAACCGCGGCTCCTCGCTCATTTTCGAAAAAAATGGCCTGATGATGCCGCCAGACCAAAAACCGCACCAAACAGTGACTCGTTGTGTATGCATTTGCTTCTGTGAAAATCAGAAAAGAAGAAGAAGACTCACCACTTTGGAAAAAAAAAAATAAATTAATTAATTAATAAATATTTGGCGCGTACACTTCTGTTAGGTGTTTGACCGAGCTCCTCCTCCTATTTGTGGTGTGCGTCTTGATGTTGTTCCACAAATGGAGGGACCTACAGTTTCAAGCCGACTCCGAACGGCAGATATTTTTATGAGGAGCTTTTTCATGGCAGAAATACACTCGCAGGTTTGCCATTGCCTGCCGAGGGGCGACCGCTATTAGAAAAATGTGTTTATTAATTTTGCTTTCACCGAGATTCGAACCAACGACCTCTCTGTGAATTCCGAATGGTAATCACGCACCAACCCATTCGGCTACGGTGGCCGCCACTTTGGAAATAGGTTTTCAATATTTCCCAATTTTGTTCAAGCGTATAGCGTCCCATTTCGTAAAGTCAAACCTTTAAGTAAATTATGAACACATTTGACATGTCATTTGTGTTACCATTCTCAAAAAAAAAAGGGTCAAAAAGCAAACGCTATATGGCCCACCCTGTATTTATAGTCAGAGATAAAAGTTGAAACATATACCAATGGATAGCATATGTGGAGACGGATTGTACAATGTATTAAAATAGATACATAAGTGAACAGGTGCAGGTAAAATTAATCACACTATTTTAGTGTGTTAGAGCGGGAGAAATATATTTTTACATACATATATATAGTCGCACTGTAATGGCAACAGAGTTGTTTGTTTGAAAATTGCTATATACCTTTATTATGCGGTATTTCCGCAAGCTTGACGTTGCAAGCGCGTAGTTCTAGTTGTATTCGTCGCATCGGTTCACGTTAGAGCTTTTTGGAAAGCTCTTTTCACGTGCTAACACGTGTTTGATTAATTGTTGTTTGCTTTTAGTCGTTCGTGAGTTATAGCGTCGCAAATATGGAGCAAAATTAAGAGAAAATACGGCATATTTTACAGTACTACTACGATAAAGGCAAAAATGCATCTCATGCTGCCAATAAAATTTGTGCAGTTTATAGACCCGATACAGTCTCCATTTCCACTGCACAACGATGGTTTCAACGTTTTCGTTCTGGTGCAGAGGTGATCGAAGATGCGCCACGGTCCGGAAGCCCTGTCGTCGAAAATTGCGATAAAATCGCTGAATTGATCGAAAGAGACCGGCATAGTAGCAGCCGTAACATCGGCCAAGAGCTGGGCATGAGTCATCATTTGAAGAAGCTTGGATTCAAAAAGAAGCTCGATGTATGGGTGCCACACGACTTGACGCAAAAAAACATTTTTGCCCGTATGGATGCATGCGAATCGCTTCTGAATCGCAACAAAATCGACCCGTTTTTGAAGCGGATGGTGACTGGCGATGAAAAGTGGGTCACTTACGACAACGTGAAGCGCAAACGGTCGTGGTCGAAAAGCGGTGAAGCTGCCCAAACGGTGGCCAAGCCTGGATTGACGGCCAGGAAGGTTCTTCTGTGTGTTTGGTGGGATTGGCAGGGAATCATCCACTATGAGCTGCTCCCCTATGGCCAAACGCTCAACAACTGGACTGTACTGCCAACAACTGGACCGCTTGAATGCAGCACTCATGCAGAAGAGGCCATCTTTGATCAACAGAGGCCGAATTGTCTTCCATTAGGACAACGCCAGGCTACACACATCTTTGGTGACGCGCCAGAAGCTCCGGGAGCTCGGATGGGAGGTTCTTTTGCATCCACCGTATAGTCCGGATCTCGCACCAAGTGATTACCACCTATTTCTGTCCATGGCGAACGAGCTTGGTAGTCGGAAGTTGTCCACAAGAGAGTCCTGTGAAAATTGGCTCTCCGAGTTTTTTGACAATAGGGAAGCGAGCTTCTATAAGAGGGGCATAATGAAGTTGGCAGCTCTGTTGCCATACACATATAAATGGTAAACGTATAAACGAATAGTGTGAAGACGTAATAAGAAATATAGCTATATACATATGTATTTACTATAGCTGCACTGTTTCTCTTTTCGTTTTCACACTATTCGTTTACACGTTTTAACATTTATGTGTATATGAGAAGTTTTTATGCGTTTCAATAGCTGATCAGCTGTTGCAAACAAATGTTTTTATGTATTAAAAGTTGTTTTGCTCGTACATTTGTATGGGTAAATAATTTTGGCGTCACTTCTTATCTCTTTTCATAATACTAATTAGAAAAGGATGGTGTACTAATACTAATTAGAAAGGATGGTGACGATAGTGTATCATAATTGCAAGCAAAAAAAGAACATTCCATTCTATTAGAGCTGAAGCAAACTGTATGTATTCGGTACTGAGTAACGGGTGCGCTCTCTAGTACCGAATAACGAAACTTTACTCACGAATATATTCCGCTACTCGCATTTTTTGTAGTATGAGTTCAGTTCACGTGGGTAATAAGTTTATACGTGCATAAAATCGTTTGCTGATGTATGCTGAAAACAGTGAAGCCCGTAAACGCAATTCCGACTCAGCTGTTTCGATCAAACTAATGAGAACCCCATGCAAATGAAAAGTTCCTTCCTTCCGTATCGTAGTACCGTAGATTTTATTTCACGATTATTAAAAAAATTCAGTAATTCCGACCCAGCTGATTGCTATCTCACCACACAGTGTTGCCAAGCAGTACATTTCGAAATCATTTACAAAATAAACTTGGAGAAATGATAATTTTAGTTAAAATAGCTTAAAAATACTGTTGAATAATGTTAATTATAGATAAATGAACGATTTGCATTTGCTGGTTTTTGGCTTTGGTTTATTAAAGAATGAAAAATTGTAACTGATAACGCGGATGTGTGAAAAAGTGTGTAAGCAAAAATATCAATGGCAACATTGTGTAGATACAACCAAACACATACACACACAAACCGATGTATTGTGTAAATATGTAATTAAAAGAACGCAGTTGTTCTCGGGGGTGAGTTTTTGTGCACGGTAAGGGAATGCGGTAAGGGATTCCATCCGGTCTTCACTGTTTTCAGCAGCACGTTTGTTTGCGCATGCGCGTATAGCGCGCGCTCATTCGGTGAATTTAACAACATTCGTTACAAAGACTGATGTTTGTTTGTTATTATAGTACATATGTATATTAAGATTTGGAAGTTAATAGTCCGTAAAAGTTTTTCAGTGCTTTTGATGCTTCAAGTTTTGTGAACGTAGACAAAGTTTGAAATTGGAATAAGGTAAGAAAATACTGTTTATAAATTGTTTACGCTAATTATTGTTATTATTTTAGAGCATAATTTTACTGGTACAATGGATAAGAAAAGGAGTAAACTATGGGGTTTTTTCACGGAGACTAAAGACGTTGTACTCCGTTAAAGGTGGATCGACTACAAATTTGAAAAAGCATCTCATGAAGAAACACATACCAACATATGAAACCATCATTCTGTGCTCCGAGTCAAATGCGCTAGCCCTGGATGGTCCTATACCACCAACTTCAACAAGCGCAGAGTCTAATCCTGAAACTCATCTTGTGATTAAAACAAATGAAACCAATTCGAAGCAGACTTATTTAAATGCCTTTATTAAACGTCCAATAGGTGTGTAAGAGAAAAAAAATTAATGATTTAATTTTTAAAATGATAGTTAAAGACATTCAGCCTTTTTCTGTAGTTGAAGACGAAGGTTTTAAGGATCTTATTAATTACTTAGAACCAGTTTATAAAATACCTTCAAGATATATATTAAGCAATACTTTGTTGGATTCTCACTACTCCGAAGTGCAAAAAAATTAAAAGTAGAATTGGAGAATGCTAAATATGTATCGATTACCACCGATGGCTGGACTTCAAGAGCAACAACTTCTTACCAAGCTGTAACAGTCCATTATTTATTAATTTGGGACATTAAGTCTACATTACTAGGATGTTTTGAATGCCATGAGCGACATACGGCCGAATACATCAAAAATGAGTTGCATAAGTTGCTCTGCTATTGGGACATACAAAATAAAATATTTGTCTGCGTTACAGATAACGCAGCGAACATGAAGGCTGCTATACGATTGACAAATTATGAGCATTTACCGGGTTTTGCTCATACTCTTAATTTAGTCGAGCGTGCAGGACTCCAGGAATGTGGACTCGGGGAGCTGATAAAAAAATAAAAGCTATTGTGGAATATTTCCACAATAATCCAATAGCTACCAAAAAACTAATTGCCATGCAGGAGCAACTGAGGCCTAATCAAAAACCATTAAAGCTTAAAATGGACGTAGTGACCAGATGGAACATTACCCTAGATATGATTGAGAGGATTTATTCACTTCAAGAAACTTTAGAAGCGTCTCTTGGAATCTTACACAATCCAGTAGAAAATCTTTCAGAAGGTGGAGAGAATGAAAAAGAGAATGAAAAAGATTTTATTTTTAAATATGAACCAAAGATTCTTGGAAATTTTTTTTTAAATATATTAATAATTTACTTTATCAAAGATATTTTTTGTTTTGTCTAAAATATGTTTTTATTTAATGTTTAATTTCAGTTCAGGAACTAAAGATTTTTCTTGTTTAAATGTTATTGTCAATAAATAATTTCTGACACCTATTTGTTGCTTTTTCATTATAATTTAGGAGATTCTGCCAATACCTCATTTGCAGTTCTACACTTTCTTGTGACGTCGCAACGTCATACTGTACGCGTACCTTACGATACAACATATTCGATTCGTTGCGTTATGGATAAGGTATCAAAAGTAACGAGTAGTCATCGTTATAGTAACGAACATATACGGGTTTGCTTTTTTTCGTTACTTTTACACCTCTACATTCTATTAAGAATTGTGAAGGAAGTGTGAAGTGAATTGTGCTTCAAACAAAAATTGAGAGTAAGTAACAGGTGGCGCTAAGGTAATCCTCCTATCAGAAAATGCTATAAATTTTGCGATTGGCCCCTAATGTCAGTTCTGTTTTGACATTTGTGTAGTAAACACATGCGAAATACACGTTAATAAACAATGTTACGCTACACTGCTCCAGAACGCGGAATATTGCTGACTATTTATTTGACCAATAATCGGTCGGTGACTTTGGCACAACATGAATTTTGTCGCAGATTTCCTCGCCGTCCAACTCCTACTGGTGAAACACTGCGACGTTTAGCCGCTCGCCTCGAAGAGACTGGCACAACACGAGATGCTGCCAGGCGTGGCAGACCCCGGAGTAGCCGTTCTGCAGAGAATATTGCTGCTGTAGCCGAGGATGTCATGGAAGAGCCGTCGACATCGACCAGACGACGTGCCATGCAAATGGGTATCAGTCGACGGTCTTTACAGCGAATTTTGGTACAAGATTTGAAGATGTTTCCGTACAAAGTCCAGACGGTGCAACAGCTGTTAGCTGCTGACCGCCAATCGCGTCTAACATACGCTCAAGCCATCCTTAATCACCACCAAGAGGGAAATTATTTTTCATCAAAAATAATCATGAGTGATGAGGCCCATTTCCATCTTAGCGGGTACGTAAATAAGCAAAATTTACGCTTCTGGGGCACTGAAAATCCGCGTGTAACCCACGAAGAGCCATTACACCCGCTCAAAGTCACTGTATGGTGTGCTGTTTTCGCTGGAGGAGTCATCGGACCTTTTTTCTTCGAAGACGTCGCGGGCCAAACGGTTACTGAGAATGGTGAGCGCTACAGAGCAATGATCAATGAGTTCTTTTTGCCGCAACTTGATGAATTGGGATTGGAAAACATGTGGTTCCAACAGGACGGTGCAACGGCACACACTGCACGTGCCACAACCGATATGCTGAAGGATGCATTTCCCGGGCGATTTGCACTGGCCAGCAAGATCGCCTGATTTGACCCCTCCAGACTTCTTTTTGTGGGGCTTTTTGAAGTCGCGGGTTTATGTCAACAAGCCTCAGACTCTTGCAGCTCTTAAAGACAATATCCGTCAAGAATGCGAGGACCTATCGTAGGAAGTTTTGGCCAAAGTGATGGAAAATGCCATAAAAAGGGCTCAAATGGCAATCAACTGCGGCCATTTACATGACATCATATTCTCGACTTGATGTAAAAAAAATTAATAGACCAAATAAAAATAATCCACAAGAAGAATCAAAGTTTTTCTCTTTTTTTTTAAATTACAGCCAAAAAACATCGCAAGGTTACTTTTGCGCCACCTGTTATTAATTATAGACAAGAAATTAAATGCATGAATAAAATAAATTATGTATAAAAATAAGTAATATTATTGTGAATGCATACTATTATATCTTTGATTCAGAAATATAAAGGTCATGGATTAATTAATGATTGTTTTTTGTTACAGTTTTTCAAAAAAAAAAATTTTCCGTAATACATAAAATTAAATGTTTTCACTTCATAAATAAAAAAATTATGATATTTGAAATACACAAATATAGGATCGCTTCATACAGGTAAAATGGGATATTTTCCACATTTAATTTTACTACATCTGTTCACATATTTCGTGTAAAAAGTTTCAACATAAGCTATTCATTTATATATGTTTCAACTTTTTTCTGTGACTATAAATAGTAATAAAAGGTAAGACTCAATTTTGCTCTCCGTATTTATATAACGTCGAATAACGTCGAGATTTCGACGTACGGGCGATCCTTGTACATATAAATGTGCTTAACAACTATTGTAATTTAGTAAATGTGGCACCTCGTATTTTCCGCTCTGAGTAAACTTCACAGAATCAGAATGATGGGCTGACGTTCCTTGGGATGGGTTTCACAAAATTTAGCTTCTGTTAGTTCTATACGAAAAAATCAACACAGCTTATGCTCATGGTGGTGTGTTTTGTATGTAGCATTGGCGTATATGCATAATTATAATTACTTATCTAAACTGCAGTTCAGGATGAAATAATCAGACAGATGACGGATATGATGATAACCACGAGGAAGATTGGGAAAGACAGCTTGCTAGCGTTCCAAAAAGATAAGAAAATAATTATATATAACATATATTTCCGATACACGTAATACTTACAATATTTTCAAACACGTTATTATAAATTATTTAAGTCATGAGCGTTTACTTTCTGAAATCATTCAGTCGGATAGCGTTTTACAAATGAAGTTATCGATGTTAGAAGCCGATTATAGGTGCGTAAATTTCACAACAATTTGTGAAGTGTCCACAACCGCATTCAAAAAGAGGCTAGAATAAAATGCTTACAAAATTAAAACTAAGTGTGGCTAATTTGAAATAAATTATAATTATAATTATAACAGTAGATGCTTTCCATTTCAATTCAACCGGGCTATTCGGGTCATGTTCTTCGATTTCGATGTAACTGAAATATGTTGCTCTCTGGTCAAAATAATGAGACACGTATTTTTTTTTCGCCCGAAAAATTTTTTTTCAAGAGTTATCGGCAATTTTGTTTTTCGGCTCAAACTCGATTTTTTTTAATTATATAAGAAAAATTTGTTTTTAAATGCCCATAACTTAGTCAAATATGAACCGATTTTAATAATTCTGGGTTCAAAATGATCGTAATTACTTACACGAGCGACTTCATATAGAAACAATTGCAAAAAAGTAGTTGAAAATTTTTTATTTAGCAAAAAGAAAAAAAAATTGAAATTTTTTCAAAATTCAATATTTCAATTGTTTCTACATGAAGTTGCTCGTGTAAGTAATGACGATCCTTTTGAACCCAAAATTATTAAAATCGGTTCATTTTTGACTAAGTTATGAGCATTTAAAAACAAAAATTTCTTATATTATTTAAAAAAATCGATTTTGAGCCGAAAAACAAAATTGCCGATAAAGCTTTAAAAAAAATTTTTTTGGGCGAAAAAAAATAAAGTGTCTCATTATTTTGACCAGAGAGCAACATATTTGAGTTACATCGAAATCGAAGAACATGTCCCGAATAGCCCTTTTGCATTGAAATGGAAAGAATCTATATAAGAAAATTTTTTTTTAATTACTCATAACTTAGTCAAAAAAAAGCCGATTTGAACGATTTTGTGTTCAAAATAATCGTAATTACATACACGAGCGACTTCGTGCAGAAACAATTGCAAAAAAGTAGTTGAAAATTTTTTATTTTCCAAAGAACAAAAAGTGCGAAACAGGTTTTTTACTCAAAAATTCATTACTCAAAAACAACTCATTTTAGCTACTAGGCATTCAGCTCAATTAAAGTTTGAGATGTCCTTTTGATTTGGAAAAAGTTATAAAAAAAAAACAAATACACTTTTTGGAATATTGAATTTTGAAAAAATTTCAATTTTTTTTTCTTTTTGCTAAATAAAAAATTTTCAACTACTTTTTTGCAATTGTTTCTATATGAAGTCGCTCGTGTAAGTAATTACGATCATTTTGAACCCAGAATTATTAAAATCGGTTCATTTTTGACTAAGTTATGGGCATTTAAAAAAATTTTTTTCTTATATAATTAAAAAAAAATCGAGTTTGAGCCGAAAAACAAAATTGCCGATAACTCTTGAAAAAAAATTTTTTCGGGCGAAAAAAAAAATACGTGTCTCATTATTTTGACCAGAGAGCAACATATTTCAGTTACACCAAAATCGAAGAACATGACCCGAATAGCCCGGTTGAATTGAAATGGAAAGCATCAGTAATAATTCCAACAATTGGAGAGAGAAACGGAATGCATGAAATATTTGCGACTATGCACATTGTTAAAGCCTACTAGCGCTCTTTCCGCAATTGAATTTATTTCTTGAAATATAACTGTACCAATAACCGTACAATATTACATCATTTATTATTAAAATAAGATTTAAGGTTTTAGGAGAAAATTAATTTAGCAATGATATACATTTTAATAATTGTTTTTTATTCACAGAATGTAGACGTCATTTGCATAAACAAGCACACGCGTTGGACGGCTATAGTCGTCATTTACGTCAACGTGTTAAAGGCGTTTATGGCGTCAAGGCCTTGGTTTTTTAAATCAGCGATGTTTGACTTGGGGTGACACGAATAGTATAGGTTCTTTATCATTAATTCGATTGGTCGTGTTTATTTGTTTATATAAGAATACCAAGATGTTCCGGATTCGGTTAACATTTTTTTATTGACCTATAGCGGCCGCCGTAGCCGAATGGGTTGCGTGATTACCATTCGGAATTCACAGAGAGGTCGTTGGTTCGAATCTCGGTGAAAGCAAAATTAATAAACACATTTTTCTAATAGCGGTCGCCCCTCGGCAGGTAATGGCAAACCTGCGAGTGTATTTCTGCCATGAAAAAGCTCCTCATAAAAATATCTGCCGTTCGGAGTCGGCTTGAAACTGTAGGTCCCTCCATTTGTGGAACAACATCAAGACGCACACCATAAATAGGAGGAGGAGCTCGGCCAAACACCTAACAGAAGTGTACGCGCCAATTATTTTTATTTTTTTTTTATAGTTATCACTTTGATTTACTTTAATTTTGTAAATATCATTATTTATTAATTTAATAGTAAATTAATTTTTTGCCAGCTCTTTGATTGCGCCGCTTAGCTTTTGATAATTTTTAGCATTTGATGTCATAATTGGCGGAGGACGAGGCTCATATTATTGTGTATTATTATCTGATGCTGATTTTCCCTGATTGAGCGATTTTTCAGCGCGCACTTCATATATGTATAACCTGCTCAGGTGAACCATCAGCTTTTCGTTTTTTGCTTGGATGCCAATTGGTTTCTAGCGCTAATCCTTTTTCATCTGTCTCGTAATGAATTTTTTCGATTTCATTTTCATTCTTTTTACAGGCTTTATAAGTAGCAACACTTTTAGTTTTTGAGTTTGAGTTTTTCATTTTCCTATTTGAGTTGACGGCAAAATGTTTCTAGTTCAATTAATAATTTTTTTAGGACTGATATTTCTGAGTCCTTATTCATGAGAAAATTAGGGGTCGTTCCACCGCTCGGAGGAGGAAAACGGCTGAAATCCATTTATTTATTTGCAAATATTTTATGCGAAGGAAACTCTATAACGATTAGCTCTACACAGCTCTAGTGTATTAGTTGCTACACCCACCTGCGGTGCAGTGGCTTTCAAACTGTTCTTGATTTTACTTTGGAGTTTACGCGGCGAATTTTGTAAAAGTAAAGAATAAAGTAAATAATATAAAATGTATTCTGTTTTTAATTAATTGTGTCCCAGAGAAATAATCGTGAATACAACGAAACGAATTATCTCACTATCGCACTGTAATCTATAGTATTATTTTAAAACATGGCGCTTATTCTGACTAAACTACAACACGTACAGATATGAAATATATATCAAAAGAAAGGTTTTGATGAGCATATTTCCGGAAAATTATAAAAATTAAAATTGGTTAATTAGTTCATGAAATATTTGCGTGTAAAGTTATCAAAATTTTCATATTGATAACAGCGATGTCTATGCAAAGCAGGTTGACACACAAATATACGCACATATGTATATGAGTACGTTTGCTTTGTTTAGCTCCCTTTCTAATGAGCACAGCATTGTATACATTTGGATTCTCAATAATTGTTTTGCTTTGTTATCCTTACTAATAAATACATATGTATTCATGAACATAGTCCCAACGGTTGCTGCGAATTTTTTTCAGAATTTTGTTGTGATCGCAATAATCTTCTTCTTCTATCTTCTTCTATAGTATCTATAGTATTATTTTAAAACATGGCGCTTATTCTGACTAAACTACAATATGTACAGATATGAAATACATACTACTGTGTCCAAAAAATAAGGTGACATTGTATTTATTTGGAAAATTCTTTATTTATTCTTCCAAATCAATTTCATCCCCTTCAAAGTAATCCCCTCCCGACACAATGCACTTATGCCAACGTTTTTTCCAATTTTCGAAACACTGGTTGTAGTCACTTTCCGGGATGGCCTTCAGTTCCGTCTTCGTTGCGGCTTGAATCTCCTCTATCGTGTCAAAACGGTGTCCCCGGAGCGGTCTTTTGAGCCTGCTGAACAGCCAGAAGTCACACGGTGCCAGATCAGGTGAATACGGTGGTTGCGGAACGATATGGGTTGAGTTTTTGATGAAATGATCACGAATTACGAGTCCAAAAAATTCAATGTTTTCGGTACCAGTCGAGATTTGACGCGCTTGAGGCCCAAAACATCCTTCAAAATGGTATTGACTGAGCCTTTCGATATGCCAACATCATCAGCAAGGTCTCTAATCGTTAATCGACGGTTTTTCAACACCAAATCTTTGATTTGTTTGACGTGACCTTCGTCAGTTGAGGTTGATGGTCGCCCAGGACGCTCTTCGTCTTCGACACGTTCACGACCGGCTTGGAACTCACTATACCACTTGTAAACATTTTTTTTAGACATAGCCTCATCACCAAAGGCTTTCTGTACCATCCTCAACGTATCCGAAAATTGATTCCGCAAACAAAATTTAATGCAAATTCTTTGCTCAACAAATTTCGACATTGCAAAAAACGAGAAACTCACTTTTAGCAGCTCACAAAATGACGCGTATCTCAAACAGTAAATGAATATTTCACATGAAATTTGACATAGATGTCACTCACAGTACTACCAACCTAAAAAAAAAAGAATTCTCCTAATCCTTCAAAGCGCGCAGTTTAAAATCAAATGTCACCTTATTT